>JAVSBS010001177.1:0-48717 GCA_033124195.1 Coracias cyanogaster | reverse complement strand
GGCAGGAAATTATCCCTGATAACCACAATCCAAACTTCAAGGCACATCTGAGATTACTGAAATGTAGGGTTGAAGGCTGGCTCAGTTGTATTGTCCTTGACCAAAGTGTTCCATCAGAAGAAAGCCTTTCAGTTGGTCTACGATTAAGCAGTTTAACTTATTGCCACAGGATAGTGTCTGTACTGAGGTTAAACGGACTCAAAAAGCAGTAAGACAGATTCAGGAAAAAGTTACCAAGCTTTAGTAAAAAGCTACCACCCTTTGCTAGGAAAGCCTCCATGGCATGCTGAGAAAACATGATTAGATGGTTCATTTATCCTCATATTCTAAATACCTGCTACGGCCACTGCTGAAAACTACAGGGCTAGGTGAATCTCTGGTCTGACTCAATGCAGTCATTTCTACCTTGAATTGGGAGTTAACATGGGCACAAGTCACCACACATGGCCCAGAAATCTTCATTTCTGGTTATCCATGCACCACGTATCCAACGAAACGCTCATTTCAGGGTTATAATCACAGTGCCTTCGAAGTAGAAAGCTTACTAGCAGATCTAAAGCAGAAGCAGGTCAGCTCTAAAGTTCTACAGCTGGTAAAAATACTTATATATGCTTAATTGAAGTTATGACACCGCTTCACACAGTACAAGACATTTTTAATAAAACTGCATTACTTCATTAATGCCATCACATGGCGGAGGCAGAAATTAAATTACTTCACCAAGTAGAAGCAGCAGTTTAAAGCCTTCCTTATTTTAGCAAGTACCTGAGGTATCTCACCAGACTAGAAGAAGGAGAATGTCTTTAGGAACAAGCCAACTGAATTTCAATGTCAGTGGTACAGCAAACTGGTAGAATAATGATGATGAGACAGCCACACAGACAACTTCAGGTTAGCACAGAATTTTAAGAAGCTTCACTAAAACTCAACATAGGACAGAGCAAAGAACTAAAAGGATTCACATGATCTTCAAAGTTCAAGGGAGATTCTGGGTTGTGCTGGAGAACTGCTTTGTTCACTCTTGCTCAGAGGCGCCTACCTTTTTGCATAACAAAGTATCAAACACGAAGCTTCATTATAAACCTTCTTCCTGAGTATCCACTGTGTGGGATTTTTGTTCTCCCTTGTTCATATGACCCTTGCTTAAGTACCTGTGCCCTCGAAGGAAAGCTAAATGACGGGGCTAATCCCGACACATCCCAGGAGCGTTATTCAACTGACCCTGAACACTGCTGCTAGAAACCAGGAGCGCTGCTGCGCATGGCCACCAAGCATTCTGCTCCTCACGTACCACTGAAGAAATCTATCAAGTGCAAAATCTCTGTTATTATCAGGTTCACAGTGACACTTGGTCACACTGCAGAAAAACACAAGTCAGGGGAATTTTCATAGGGTGTAGGACATGATTTCTAGTGCTTTGCATCTTTCTTTCCCCTATCCATCCATATTAATGGGAAAATCGGAATTTTGTCAGCTTCCCACAAGGCCCAATGAATAGAGGTAAGGCCACTAATGAAGGGGATTTTTTTTGTTTTAAAGAAAAAGATACAACCAATATGTTCTTATAATATTATTTATGAAATGTAGGGAAGTTCTTTTCCCTTTGTGCTGAAGAGTCCCACCTACAAAGATTTTTTTTCTGATGTTCTCATAGAAGTATCTCTCAGAATACTACAAAAATTTCTGCAGATAACTAGTGTATCTAGAAAACTGGCAAACAGAAGATGGAATTTAAGAATCATCTATTTTAAAAAAAATAATTCTTGAGTACCTCTGAACACCATATCCAAAATAAAAAAGCACAGCGCCAGAGACTCCACATGCACTAGCTAAATGATGGCCTTGTTTGAAACATGGCTGTGAAGAAATCCTTACAGAACAGGTCACAAAATCACCTACAACAGCATAAACATTTGAACTGCCAGACTTTTGCAATTACCAGCTTTTCCCAACCCTAACTTTTATGCTCATAGAAAATTAAATGCAGTGTAATTTTAAATCTTATTCCCTCTCAAGTCTGCTACTTTTCATATCTGAAGGAAGCAAAATGGCTACTTGTAGTTTCAGATGTACTGAACACCATCTCACTCTGCAAGATTTAATTTTCATTAATAAGAAAATTTTAAAAAAACACCCCTACACATTTTTTTAAGCTTCCCATAAACTTAAGCTGTTGGGGCTTTGAGGTTTTTTTTTTTCCACTTAGTAGCAGCTTGAACTAGTTGTAACATTTTATAAAGGCATTATAATAACGCAGAATGATAAAATAAGGCAAAAAAACCAAGTTGCATCACAGATAATAAATTGCAACTAGCTTTTCAGGGTTTGCATTTCCCAGTAGTATCATTTACTACTACGAAACGCTGCCTACAGAGTGGTAGGTAATAAGAGATGTAACTTGCAACAGAGCAAAACAAAATGTGCTGTATGGTCTATGGTACAGATTTAGAATAATCTTTATAAAACATAGGTTCTTTCTTTTTTTATATTCATTATAGGCTTACAAGGCTGCCATCCGTGCTGGAATGAATCATTCCCCTAATACCTTGGGAAGACTCCACCAGCTGCCTACCTTTTAACGTTCAGTTTGAAGCTGATCACGAAAAGAAGGGAGCTACAGGCTTGTGGCTTTGATGGGATACACCACCGGCTCCAAAACAGGTGGTAGATAATATTGGAGCTGTTTAGGGAGCTCCATCAGCACAAAAGCAAATCCTACATATTAATCTTACACTTATTCTAATCTATTATTAAAAGATATCCATCATCCACCCTGTAGGTCACACAGCGAGTGTTTAATATTAAAGTGTGTCATTAAACAAATCATTTAAAATACCTTGTCTGTTTTCTGTTACTCAACTTGACAAACCCAATGATGTTGGTCAATCACCCTTCATGGTCCCAAAGCACTTGGAATTCGATTTGGACTTTCACAAAAAACGTTTAAAGAAACAAGATGTTTATTAAGACTTGGATTCTTGAATGTATGTGAAAGTTCTGGTAAGTCAGTTTTTAAGCCAAGCCAAAATACAGAACATATTGCCTTTTTTTTTTTTTTAAATAGTTACAAGCAGAGGAGGGATTTAGAATCAAATTATTATTTATATATTCAGAGAAGTCTGCAACAAGTTCAAAGCGGTTACAAAAACAACGTCCAGAAACTGTATCTCTACATTCCAAAAAACCGAAATTTTAAAATTCCAGCACATATCCCAAATTAAGAAGAATCACTTTTATTTAACATCACCAGCCATTGTGTCATATTTGCACAGGCATGCCTGCCAGAGAACTACCTTTTAAACAAAACAAAAAAATGCTTGTAACTTAATCGGTACAACAGCTCTAAAGAAAGAAAATGAACAAGGGTAAGAGATTAGTATATGGAAAGTTCGCAAAACAGCTGTTCAGAGCAGCGGGGGTTTGTGAACAAGAGGACAACGGTGAATCCAATTTTAGGCCTGCCACTAAGGATCAGGTAGTGATGACAGTGTGATATATCAGCTGAACTCAAACACCCTGAATTGCTATCTTTGTACCAAGTGAAGATGCCAGATAAAACAGCGGTGCAGAACTTGGCAACGCGCCAAAAAAATCTCAACATATAAACACACGGCTGTTGATCAGCACATCGATTTATGGGATCGTGCCACAACAAAAAGAACTGCGCTAAGGAGCTGGAAAGGAGAAGGAATACACTTTAACATTTGATACGAACGTATTTCACACGGCAGGGAACAGATACACCTTCACCATCCGCTTCTGGGGAATTCCAGATCTCCAGCCTCAGCCTGATACCCGCATTCTGCCGATGGCCCCAAAACCGCCAGGCCTGTCATCCCGCCTGCCTCCCGAGCTGGCTCGGAGGATTGTCAGATCATCATCCCAACATGGCTGCCTCGGAGCTGTGCCGCACGGGCTCCAGGCACGGACCCGCCGCCCGCAGCTCCGCAAAAAAACCACAATCCTTTTACGTCTTGGCCTCTTCCAGCTGGCCGAGGGGCTACGCCTCCCTCCTGACCAAGCCTTTATCTCCTCCGCCTCCCCTGAGCTAAAAAGGGAGGGGAAAAAAAGGGGCGACGAAACGCGGCGACATTCGCGACCCGCACCGCGGGCGGGATTCCGAGGAGAAGGACGGGAAGGGGCCGCAGCGCCACGGCTCGGAGCGCCCGGGGGAAAGGGGAAGGCGGCGTCCCCGGGGACGAGCGTCTGCACCGGGCAGCCGCCGAGCGGGGAAGGGCCGAGCCGGGCCCCACGCCCTAGTGCCGCTGCCCTGCCAGCTCCGGGGCACCCTGTCCTGCCGGCGCTCGCCGTTCCCCCCCCGGCTCCGCTGCCCAGGCCCCATCCCACCCGCGGCGCCCCCGCCGCCTTCCCTCCCCGCCCAACGGCTGCGTAAACCGAGAACCCCCGCCTCCCCCACCGCATTACGGCATCCCCCGCGCCCCCGCCCCGGCCCCCAGCCGCCCCCCTGCCAGCGGCCGCCGGGCCGAGCTCCCTCCGCGCAACCCGCCCCTCACCTGGGGCCGGGCGGGGGAATCCGCAGGACGCGGGCAGCGCGGGGCCGCCGGCGCTGTCAGCAGCTGGGGAAGGCGGCGGGGCCGGCGGAGCAGCGCGGCGCGGCGCGGAGGAGAGAGAAGAACGCGGCCATCCCCATCCCGCCTCGCCGCCTCCGCCACGGCTGGGGGACAGCCCCCGGCCCGGCCGCCAGGAAGGGAGCGGGAAGGGCGAGGGAAGGAAGGAGGGAAGGGAGAAAGGGGGAGGGAGGACAGAGCGAGGCCGCGCCGGGAAGAAAGAGCGCGGCGAGGCGCTCCCCGCAGCGCCGCTCCCACACTGACAGGCTCGCGGGGCTCCGCGCCCGGCCCCGCCCCGCGCAGGGGGAGGAGCGGCCTCCCCGCCAATAGGCGCCCGCCGCTGCGCCCTCCTCCCCGCGGCCACCAATCGCCAGGGCGCGGAGAGGGAAGCGTGCCCGCCCCCTCGCCCTGCCAATCACAGGCTGACAGGGCCGCCCACCAATCACCGCTCGGGACTGCCCGTCCGCAATGACAATCCCCGCTTCTTCGCCTCGCGGTCAAGCCCTCCGCCGAGCTCGGGGGCACGGGCAGTCGGCACTTCTCCATCGCTGGCCAATCAGAGCTCGGGATGGAGCCTCGTCGCCCCTCTGTTAGCCTATAGCGCGCGGCGGCAGGGCAGCCGGCCGCATCACCGCTCGGCGGCGGTGTGTGCATGCGCGCCCCCCGGCGGCGGCTCTTCCCTGAGGGCCCGGCCGCGGCGCGCGTTGTTCCCGCCGAGGCGAGCAGAAGCTGGGCGCTTGTGGCTCGAAAATCCCTTTTAATCTCTGCGGCTGCCCGGCGCCGAGGCCCGTGAGCCGGTAGGGACGTCTGAAACCTCGAATTCGCCGCCTGCCAGCCGGCCTCGGTGGGCTGCGGGAGGATTCCCAGTCCCGCGCAAGGCCTGGCGGTGGTGGTTCGCAGGGGAGGGCTGAATTGTCCCTTTTCCCCACGTCAGAGCCGGTTTTGTGGCAGACTAAGTTATTTCTTGTAGATCTCAGGGTATTTTTATGTGAGTGATTAAATAGTTTTAGTCAGTGGCGCTGTATTAGGTCGTGTAATTTCACACATTCTCACAATAAAAATTCATTTTTGTGGCAATAGCTTCTGCTGTAAAGTTCCATTAGGACTTTGTTAGTTTCTGCTGCTAGAAATAGGCTTGTGTTGAAGCTTATAAGCATTTTAGGTAATATTACATGAAATACCTTAATTATGTATTTTCCACCCACACCCCCGCATACACGAGTTGGAGTTGAGAACATTTGGGACGTGACATTTCCAGGTTCAGAACAAAGTTTATTTTTGTTCCCAGGCTGCTGGCTGTTAACTACATTCGTCTTCACGGTGTCTCTTCTGTTCCAGGTTTTGGGGAGGAGTTATTTGTTACTCTGGTGAAAAGTGACTTCTCCGCCTTGCCAGTCTCGTAGGGTGTTTGTATCCTCTGCAGTTACGATCACGCAGAGCTGAGCAGTGGTTGGGAGGGAAATGCTGCCACAGAACCAACCAAGCAAAAATAGGTGGCTTTTATATATCCCGGAAAACACCTTTACTGGAACTTTGGAAGACTTCCTATTGATGATTGTGTGGTTTTGGGGTGGTGTAACTGTGCTAACTTCTATCTAGGGCCATGCAGAATTAGGTCAGCTGTAATTTCTCTGGGAAAAACAACACAACAACTCACACAACCTGTTTTGAGATCATCTGCAAACTGTCAGGATAGTGGGTGTGTGCTGTGGTAATAGACAACGTGATTAATTTTATTCAGCAAAGCTTGTGGAGTGTCTCTTCGGAACAGGAGTTCCCACATCCCTGTCTTACCTGAGTTGGGAGAGTGGGAGCATAAAATAGCTCCAGTGTGTTACTTCAGTTCCTTGCTTCCCGAGTCTTGAACAATCTGCTAGAAATGCTCAGAGAAAGCCTAGGCAGATGTCGAGAGGGAGGACGGTGAAGGTCACAGGACACATGCTGTACAGCACCAGGGAGGTCACTCACTGCAAAGGGATGGGGGGAAAACTCCTCTTGAAATAGCCAAGTATGGAGTTGAAGGGTGGTCAAGCATTAAGGCAGTCCTCAGCTAGCGGCGTGTGATGCCTTTTTAATTACAGAACTTCGGCATTTTACCTCAATTTAATTTGACTAGCCTCCTCAATATCATTTTTTGAAAGTCAGGTCTCGTTGGGCAATTCAAAATTAACACATTAAAAATGTATTTAAGTAGAATTCTACTGCAGTCTTCTACCTGTGAATCCTCTTTTAGAAATGAGTCTATTCCCCTACAGGAAAGGGACCATTCTTACCCCTTTGACACGTTTCTGACCTATACCCTATAACCCTGCAAAACAGCAGAAGCAGATCCAGCTCCCTGCAAGTACCTATGCATTTGAAACTAAAATTTAGACATTCCTTTTGGAGAAAGTATCACATCATGAAGGTCCCTGGCACGAGAGAAGTGTTCTTGAGCATTAATTTAACAGAAAAAAATGAGAGCAAGTAGCATTGAGAAAAATTCCTTGGCATTTATGACTACAAACAAATCGAGTTGGTTGCTCAAATCACTGAGATGCGCTCCCTGAAGCTGGGAAGCTTAAATAGAGGAAGGAGGGTGGGTTAAGCTGAGTGATGAGGGCAAGGAAGAGAGCGCCGGTGTAGATCAGCGCTCCCGGGGATCGCTGGAGCCACGCTCCGCTGGCCGAAGCTCACAGCGTTGGGCTGCCCGTGTTGCCAGCGGGGGAGAACTGACAGATGTCAATGGTGCTGTTACAGAAGTGTAAACTGTGATAGCGTACAATCACTTGTACTGAGTTGTATTGCGATAGCGTCACAACTCGCCCAGTACTTTCTCTAGTCACGTAGCTAGAGGGCAAGCGGAGAACAGTCATACAACCTTGTAACTTCAAGTTTTCCAAGAAAAGCCGTTCCTGGGATGAGCAGGTCCCAGCTCCAGATTGTGGAGACAGATGTAAATGTCAAAGGTAATTTGATAGTTTCCGTGATCTCTAATAGAAAGTTTCTGTATTGTAATAACATTACAAAAAGGCAAGTGAGTAGGGGGAGGGGAAAAAAAAAAACCAACAAAAACCCGCAGGTAGTGTTAAATGAATTAAACTGAGATTTGTCACACCGTCTGATCTGCTTGTGGGGGAGATCTGTTCTTCAGCTTTCCGCTTCAGTTACTCAAATGTCCACTATCTAGTGAAAGACAGAGGTTTCACTCACTTTCATACCCAGAAGACAGCAATATAATGACACTTTCCGTTGCTCGTGTTAAAATACCTTTCACTATTCTGCCCGACTGCTGAATTTGGGAGAGCATTTGTCTGAATTCACACCTCTGAAATACTCGAGATAAATTTTTTTTTAGCCACTTAGCATTAGCCTTCGTGTCTTCTGTAATATCTGCATGGATACCTTTCCAAAAGATAAATGCATGCCATAATTAGACAAAATAGTTCAAGTAAAGCACTTTGCTATTTATATTCCCCAGCCCCAAAGTCTGATAGGATGGCAGAATAAATATAAATTCCGATTCTGAAGGGCACTGCCTTCATTAATACATCCTACACCGAATGTAAATATTTCTATTTCCTCCTGACAAACAAGGTTGCACCTCAAAGGCCAGCGCTGGATTATATATAACCCACCCAAAGTTGCCCCTGGAGCCTCTCGCCAAGGGTCACGTTGCTATGAATAGGTACAAGAGTCATCCCCTTGGGAACGCTCGTTCGTTGGAACTATTACTGCTATCTATGTGCACAGGAATCCTTCACATGTTACCGAGTGAGCTCCAGCTCGGAAATCGCTCTCAGCCAACCTGAACAAAGCCACCCAGTCATTTGTATTTTTTATCCTTTCACTGACGCACTTAAAGCAAAGACAAAAAAAAAACATTTTGTGCGAGTGTGTATCATTTATTGTAGTTCAAGAGAGTCAGGAATTGAACAGAAGACACAGCGAAAAACAACCTTTTTTTTTTCAGACTTAACTTTAAAACACTGTGGTTTCAAATCCTTTTTAAAAAGGAAATTCAAGTATTATATGCAGGGGGCAGTAATACAAAAATGCTTGTGAATATTTTTTTTTTTTCTTTTTTTATTTAAAAATGTAATTCTACATTTCCTGCACCCTTTCTGCTTTGGTAAGGCCAAGCCATGGATACAAATTGGTACGCAACATAAAAAAAAAAAATGACCCCTGCCCCAAACTGCAGCCTCCAAGAATAAAAGGATCTGCTCTCTGCGGACAAGCTCTAATGGCTCAGAACTGTCATTTAGCATATATTGTATCTGCAGCATTAAAAGAATGGATTTTATTTTTTTTTTAAAGTCACTGAAATCCTGGTATTCCCAAGCATCTCACTCATGGTATCTGTTTTAACATATTTCTAATCTCAAGGCTTTTCAAAAATACCAGAGCATCTAGACCAACATAAAGAAAAGGGACATTTCAAAGAATGGAAATTAAAATCCATGTGTGAAATCTTGGCTTTTTTTGACATGACCCTTGTGTTTAACACCAATTAAAAACCAAATATGCAAATATGTGTAATATAAAAATACGATCCCAAGATGAACACTTTGTTGCAGGCACAGTTATCGCACAGAATATGTTCTTTCAAGGGCAGGGGAATGGTTCTGATTTTCACAGGGATTGGGTTTTGTTTGTTTTTGCAATACAAAAAGAAAAAAGACAGCAGTGCAGGTTCGATGGGTGGAGAGGAAAAAGGGAGGGAAAGAGGAAAAAGTTACTTTAGCAGCAAAATGTCCAAGGTTCTAACCACAATCAAATTAACGGATATCTGCCTGTAAAAAATAAGGTTGAAGGGATGCTGCCCTGATCCATTCATCTTCGCTAAAATAATTCAGCTGTAAAAACTCCAAAACGTGACATATCGAAGGACAGTTTTGTAACATAAGCAACTTCCTAACTTGTCCTCCATGTTATTGACCATCACTATCACTTAAATATATGTACAAGAATTAAGCCGCTTTCCTCCTCGTCCACATGCTTCTGGTCACGAGAGCGAGCAGTGGCGGTGGGCGCGCCGATCCCACCAACAGCTCGCTCCTCTGCCGCCGGAGCAGCCCGCGCCCTGCTCTAGCCACGGCTGGTGGCGTGCGCCGCAAGGGAGCTTTCAATGCTCAGCGTTCTGCTTGTCTCTCATCCAGGCTTGGATTTGCTCTTTAAGTTCTGGCACTAATAGTGTCAAGAAGAGAAAAAAAGAATTATTGAATTAGCAGGTAAATGGTTTAGGCATATTACTACAAGAAAGCTCCTCGTGATCAACAGCCGTTTCTTTTCTAGAAACCTGAGCGGGAATATCTACTACTCTTTTCTTCTCTATCCATATATTTTCTGCACAGCTTTGAGTAAATTAATTACTCATTTACCTAGAGTAAAAACATCCTTTAGCCCAGTAGTTATGAAGGCAAGGGTGTGTTGCTTCTTTTCCCCCCAGAAAAAGGGGAAGCGGATCCTGTGCAAGCCCAGAGCTCATCACTATCTTCTGAAGGTCTACAGAGCGAACTGCCCGCAGCTCGCTTCCCCCTGCCCACGGCTCCGTTGCTAACCGTTCACCGGATACCTGGTTCCAGCATATTTTCTGTCAGCGTCTGGCGGTTGAAAGGATCAGTGGAAGAGTTCAGCAGATGCCTCAGGATGATCGACCTGTCCATAATAGTTCCAGAGGGCAACCTCACAGGATCAGTCATCAGAGTGTCCATCAGCGGATCTGAGGGCACAAGCGTCTCCTCGTTAAGCCGAGGACGAGACCTACAGATTTTATCTGCACACCAAACCACAGCTCGGAACCGATATCTGGGTTCCGCAGTGAGATATATTGCTGAACTTACAGGAAATGGTTAAAATGAGCAGCGGATTTTAGTCTTTCAGCTGCTTCCCCCTTTCTGAACCGGGACTAAGCATTAGCTGTTTTCACCCTATTTTCAGACTTTGGGGTTATTTTAACGTTTGAAAGTACATGTAAGCAAAACATGGATAGGACTGGACAGTACAGGGAAAAACCAAAGAAACACCCTCTACGTTTACTCAAAACGGAGCAAGGTGCAGGGCTTTGTAAAGAACACATCGTTTCATTGATTCTAAAGATGAGTATACATTCAAGTAACAAACGGATCACTCTTCTCCTAAAAGGTCAGTATTTCGAAAAGCCAACTTGCCTCTGAATTCATCCGGAGCATCGCTGTAATCAATTTCTGCACGGGCATTCTTGGCAACAATTTCCTCCACTTTCTCCGCCAGCAGCTTGAATTTCTCTATTGCTATGGTTGACTTGATCCCAGCCTTCCTCATCTTGGAGATAACCTCCTCAAAGAGCTCTTTACTGTAGGACCTCTACAGGCAAAGCATAACAAGACAGCTTTGCTGAGTCGTAGAATCCTGACATATCATAACAATTCTAAAGACGCCTTAATGCCTTTTTAAAACTTCCGAAGGAGAGATCAATGAAACCTCAACCTTAGGTCAGACAAAAGCAGGATGCTGGTAACGTTTCATCTAGCACCAAAACGTCAACTTTGGGGTAGACTGATGCTTTTTGACTGGTCATTACCACTGGAGAGCTATTCCGGACTGAAAAAAGGCAACGACATCACCTGATCAAAATGACTAAAACACTCAAAAGCTGACTGTAATTATTAGGATTGTTCCTTAAACAAATCATCTCTCTTACCACTCCTGTATTTTTGTTCTCACAAGTCTTGGCTGAAAATACAGCATCAAATTAAAGGCAGTACTGGGAAAGACGCGGTTCTTTTTCCTAACCAAAACAAAACCAAAGAAAAAACCCGTCCCTTGATGTTGCAAAAATAGTCACGCAACCCAGGGGGAGCAACTCGCTGGAGACTCGCCAGCCGGTGCGGCGACACGGCAGAGCGTTGAGAGGCCACAGCCCGTAGCTTCAGCTGAAGCTTTCCTTTCATGTGAAGAAAGAAAGTCAGCCAAGGACTTTTGAAAGCTGCTTATGTCCTAAAGACACCGTTTTCTTTTAACTTCACACAGCCAAGTTCTGATATAAGCCTTTTAATAAAAATTATTTACCCTGCAGCGCAAGGTTGAATGAAATGACCAAACAAGCCACACTTAAGTCTCACAGATTTCTATTTTCCTTGGGGATTTTAACATGTCCAACACAGCCCTACTTCTTTCAGCGCCGCTACCTCGCACCAAGAAATACCATTCACTGCTCAGGACACACAGTGCCCACCCAAACTCCTTTCAAGTCCCCAGAGAACAGAACGATGGCAACACGCCCAGGGCTTTATAAACGTTTTTAGATTCCTTCTAATACGTGCCACGATTTCCAAACGGGCGATGCAGCAACTGCTTTAGAGAGACTCCGCCATGATCAAGCAACTTTTTGTTTGTTTTGTTTTGGTTTTTTCTTCTAATACCAGTAGTCATTAACCAACTGTGCATTTCCTTGGTGGTTTTTTCCTGTCCTTGACAGTTTCCAAGATACGAGTCACTCCCCCCCCGCCTCTTTTTATGAAGGGTTACTTTGTTAATTAAGCTTTATTCCAGTTCCCACACCAGCAGGCTTCTTTCTTTTTAATCCCGATGCCATTGCTGTGCATTTTGCTGTGCTTAGCATCAATGAAGGAACAATGGGTAACGCTCTCACTTCCATATCTACCAGACGGCATAAAAAAAATACACTGTGTATTCATTGTACCCATGCAAACAGACGAGCTCTGTTTCGGAAGCATTACTGATACTATCTGCAATTATCGGAAGGTAAATAATTACAGAAAAAAACAATCATGAGTTACTCTGATACCTCTGCTTCACTAGACATGCAAATCCAGCCTCATGGACTGTGAAACAGCTCCCACTAGCATTTCAAGTAGCCATTGAGAACATTTCCGAAATGTTTGTATTATAAAACAAACCTGGAGAGCGGCGGTTCTGGAGTTTAACAGCTTGACAAGAGCAGAGGTAGCAGCTTATCTACCTTAAGCATTAAACTTTCTGCTCCAAAGACTACCACGAGGCGTTTAAAGGTGTCTCAGGTATGCTGCGTTTGGCCAGTTTATTACACTGACATTTAATAAATTTATATAAAAAGGAATACGATTTGAAAGCTGTTAAGTCTGGAGAATGAGCTTTGGACTGTTAAATGAGGCTCTTGTGCCAGCTCTGCCTGTTTCATGTGGTCTGGAGGAAGGCGAGAGGGAGTCAAAACTTTCTTATGCTTCAGTTTTCCCACTTGCAAAATTAGGAGAAAGGATTTTTGCTGATTTACCACGAGGCTGTAGCTAATAAGCCACAAGTATTTGGGAAATTTCCTATGCCTGTGAAGTGCTACAGATGTTTATTTGTGTCTATTGGTTTGCAAAACACTTTGAAAACGCCCATCTACAAAGAGCAGACAGAATATTAATGGAGATGATCTGCTGAAAGCAAGCCAATTGCAAGTAGGTATGACGGAAACTGGGCGGAGGGTTCAGGTGAGCTGAAACTCCTCTGGGGTATTCTGCAAAGTCCTGTTTGTCCACAGCGCTTTTGCTCTTCCCCCTCTCATCTTTTCGGAGCTCACCTGATCATCGGCAATTGCTTTAGCGAAGCGAGCGCAATCTAGCTGTAGGTAAATGTCAGTCAGTTGGTCCAACAGCTTCTTTGGTTCAAACCCGTATTTCTCCGGGTTTTCGACTTTCAGGTCGCGGCACTTGGGGCCACACAGCTGCTGTAAGTTAAAGTTCAACATAGCAGCCAACCGCGGTCCAAGCTCCTACGAGAGCAAAGTAAAACACAGATCACAGCGTGAAGGGAGTGCTGGAGAAGATTATCATTAGATGTGCATATGGCAAGATCAAGAATTATTAACTAATAACATTATCGTTTTGTAGGCTTGCAGGAAGTGTCTTTTCCTTATGTATGCTTTCCATTAAAAAAAAATACAAAGCAAACAGCTTCTGTCTGGAAGGATCACACCATCTCAGTGACGCAGGTAATGCTCTTAACATCAAGTCACTTCAGCAGCAATTAGATTTCAAGGACTTGGAGAAAGGGGAGGAGAATGGAGACAAAGGGTTCCGAGCATTTCCAGGTAGCAACAACAGCAGACATGTTAGGGAAGGCAGAAACCAACTTAAATCTGAGCAGGACTTACAGGTCTGAGAAAAGGCTTCTGAACCTGCTTGGTAAGGATATGGAACATATCAACAGTTTCTGTTGCCAGGGCGAGATATGAACGAGACACGCGCTCATCCTGAGCTAGCTGCGACTGCCGAGCCTGCTGCTGATCCTAGAAGATAAACGTTCAGCAATTAGAAGTCCACAGAGCTCCTACACCACCACCCAAAGCCAACCATAACGCTCTCATGATCTAGACAGACAAAAGAACAGCTGGCAATTCCAACCCAGATGTGATCCACTTTCTCATTTAAGCCCCAGCTCACTTTTACTACCCAATACTTAATGAACGCAAAGTGTATGACAGGACTCCGCGGTTACTGAGTCTCTCTACAACCCGTAACTGCTGCTCACAGCTGTGGAGCTGGGTTGTGCTTCCTTTCCATCCAAATGCCAGCACTTCAAAACCAGCTTGGGATCTGAGAGGCAAATGAGGTTCTAATTTATGCACCGTAAGTAATAACCACTCCAGACCGGAACAATCTGCAGATGATGAAGCAGCTCATTTTGTCACTCCAGTACGGGCTTTACCTCGCTAGCAGGCACCAACAGGAAGAAAGGCTTCAGAAGAGCAAACCAGAATGTTTAACAAACACGATCTTTATAGCTGGTTTTTTCTTTCAAACTCCTCTTTTTTGTAAAATCAATAACCTCAAAATAGAGACACCTGACAGTGGTGGGTCAACGCACACAATTATTGTTTAATCTCACTACGGTATGAGGCATTGGGCTCTGACTGTCCGCATCAAATCTATCCAGAATCAATGCATTAACAAAATCAAAGCTTCTATTCCTTGAAGTTAATTCAACTGGCGAGCATCTTCCAAAACCTCCTTCAAGAAGGTTAACGTCTCAGTTTCTCCACTTAGAATTAAGTGCACAGTAATTTTAAAACTTGACACTATTTCCACGTCACACCACACTCTTTGCCAGCCACAACATGACTACGCAGAACGATGGGTTTTTGCGGATTGTCATCCAGAGTGACCACAGCCATACTGGCAGCAAGAAAAAGCATCGAGAACTGCTTCTCACAAGGAGCTCTTTGGTGCTGCCCCTTACTAAAGTGGTTTTTAATGGTCTTGTGTTAAAAAATTAAAAATAAGTAAAGGGCACTTTGAAAACCAGCTCTGTTCACCCTGGGCAGCAGGTCCCATTGCTCTTTATTCTTCATCTCCTCTTGCACTTCATGGATACGTTTCAGGGACTCCAGACTCTCATCCAGCAAGAAAGTGGTGTCATTTATCAGCATGTTGATGTAGCGAACAAACTGCTTCCCAGAGCTGAAAACATGGAAACACAGTTATCACGGCAGGGTAGATGGGTGTGCAGAGCAGACTGCAACCCCAGCAACACTCCTCCTGCACCATATATTTCAAATCATGATCCCATTCCCCAAGCCAAGCTGATTGTGGCGTCCAGAGCTCAGTTTAGAAACACTCCAGTTCTACTGGAAGGAGGTGCCATTTAAAATACAACGGAAAGCAGCCTCACCCATTCCCAGCGGTAGTGACCTCCTCAGGTCATCGCCTGAGCAGCCTGCACAACAGAAAGCAGCCTTATACCCAACTTCTTACTCACTTGAACTCTTCCATAAATGTACCATGGTGAGCGATATTCTGCCAAAGGCTTTTGAAAATGGTGCTGATGTGGTAGCGGATTGTAAACTTGTCATAGAATTCACTAGTGGCTCCAGTATGTTCAACATCTGGAAAAGAGAATAGAACACAGCACTGAAACCAAAACTCCTTCCCACCAGGACTCACCTGCAACACACTGTATCTCTGCCCTGCTTGTCTCCGGTGCGATGAGCCTCAAGCACCAAGCTTTAAGAGAGAAAATTAATTCCCACTTAGAAGTCTCCATCTTCATCCCCATCAAAAGACAAAGCACTGTCCCCTTTAATCCCGCATCAGTCTCATTTCTGAAGAAAAACCCTCAGAGCACAAAACTTTCTGTTCAATTTGACCCAACTCTGCTCTTCATCCCCCAGTCTTAGAATTTCTAATAAGAAAACTGTGAATACTGCAAAAATAGCTGTTTCTATGGGTGCCAAACCCTTCTGAAGCATCCCAATCTACAGGACTAGCAAAACCAGTCAGAAGTTTTAAAATCCCAACACTCCCTTCGAAAGCAAACAAAAAGCTTCCAGTTTGGAACCTCGGATCTGCAGTGCCGGAGCTGTCAGCGCACGGTGGCTTGTGGAAGGACTAGAACTCTCAAGGCTCCATTTGAAGCTATTTCCCACGACTGCTGCGCAACAAAACCTCATCTTTATAACACCCAAGATCTACTTGAGGGTTTTTTTGGGTTTTGTTGCTTGTTGGTTGTGGTGTTTTGTTTTTTTTAAAGGCTACAACAACTAACACGCCCTTTTGCCTTCTAATCCTCACGTTACAGAACACTGAGTGAAATACAGCTGAAGCACTTACCTGTGTAAAACTTCATCAAGGAAGGAACTAACAGTTTAGTGGAGAGAGGATGATTCTCAATCATTTCAAAGAACTTTTGTGTCCGGGGCTGGACAGCTGGGTTTGTCATGAACATCACTTCCACCAGCTTGGCTACTAAGTAAGGATTGCGGATGTAGTTCTGGTTGCACAGCATCACAACAAGGAACATCACGATGTCCTGAGTACAGGGCTCATAAAGCACCTGAGGAGCATATCTGAGAAGAGGGAGGGAAGAAAAACAAAATGAAAAACTCCAGCCCTGCATTGTCTACAGAGGATTTATCATATGCACCAAGTAAGTTCAGATCACTCATCAGCAATCAGAAAAATTTAGTCACGTTATTATGATTTCCCATCTTTCTCTATAGAAACTAGATTCTTACTCTTCCAAAAGGTCTTGCCAGCTCTTCCCGGGAAGCTGAATTTTAGCCTGAAACACTATCACATTCAAATTTGCTAAGAAGTAGCCCTACAGCAGCACTTCAGGAAGACAAAAGCAAACACCTCATCATATAACACAGTCGAGCCTGCACTCGAAAGCACATTTTCAAGAAGTGACCAGCTTCACAACTCCAGGATTACACCTGACTAGCACTCATGCCCATCTAGAACAGCTACAACTACACAGACACGTTTTGTCCCTGCACATTTATAAACGGGGGATTTTCTACTTATTAAATGACGACTTTGAAAGACATTATCCTAGTAATTATTTAATGTATCATAGAGCAAAAGGTCTCTCTCTAAAGTAAGGAGCCAAAAAACTTTCAACTTTCTTGGAAGAAAAGATGAGGTTAGAGGGGATCCTGGAGCTCATCTAGGCATTGTGTCTGTGTCAGTGCCTGTCAAAGCCATCACCTCATGGCTCTTGTTGGAAACCAGAACAATCGCTACAGAATACCTAGGAAACTACTTTCACACCCTAAATTTAAACATGCGCTGCCTATTAGGGGGTAAATGGGAGCAGAGATTTCCTTTAGACAAAACTGTACTTACTGTACAATAAAAAATAAAAATTCAGCAACATCTTCCACGTAAAACTCTGGTAATGCTGCAAATACCTTGGGAACTTCAGGAGTTAAAGGCAATTTTATGCTGTAGAATAGAAGAGACAACAACCAGGACAGTAAAACGGCAGGGTTAAGCAGAAAGTGTCACAAGCTCTCTTACGGAATTCTCCTATAGGAACACTTTACAAGAGTGCTGAAACTCTCTGTCAGTACTTCCAAGTGTACTAAACACACCCAGGGGTTGCTCCCCCCCTGCAACTGAACCTTAAACTATAAATAATACATGGATTCCATGCAAGAATGTCTGCCAATGACGGAAAGTAACAACCACATAAGAACACAGTCACTATAAAAATATATAAAAACCACAACACGGTTTGAAATCTCTTTGATCCAACGGACACAGACAATGCTGACACTCACTTGGGGTAGGCAGGGTCGAGAATGCGAAGCATCAGCTGAATCACCATCCCATAGAAATTCAGACACCTCCTGAGGAAGTTTTCATCCAGCAAACCAGCGTCTGCACAAGCCTTGCACCTCACCAGTTTCTGCAGAATACGCACACAAAAACTAATCCATGAACGTCAAAGGAGGGTCAAGCCTATCCCAGCTAACCAACAGATCTGTGAATTATGACACTTATACTCTTCTCTGAAGGAAACAGGGCACTTCAGTCCCAATGCATCACGAAAAACACACATATAATTCAGAGTTGCGGGGACAGAGGAGCCTTTTACAAGAAATAAGAGGTATCAAAGCAGGACAATTAAAGCCATTTTGGTGATGCAGCTCAGGAAAACTGTGCCATTTTATACTACAAAGACCTAAGCAGGTGAGACCTTCAGAGGAGAGGACCCCAGTACACACATCTTTGCAAGAATTCCACACAAGGTAAGGGAGCTGAGAGTTCCATCTCCATCTTGGGCACGGATTGTGCACACTCGGCCAGCCCTGAACAAATCCCAATCCCTTTGTTTGTCCTCTCCCCAAGAAAAATAGTTATTTTCTTCTTTCTGAGGAGCACTGCCCGAGTTAATCCTGGTGTTAACTCTGAATTTGCAGTTCCCCATTGATGTTATACTGTAGCATGACCACCTAGCGCAGTACTCACAGGGTTACACATTCAAAACCATCCATTTTTTAAGAAGCATCAGCGGGAAGTTGCATTTAAACACTAGGACACAAAGTAAACACACGGAGAGGTTGACAAAGGCATTTAGTTGCGAGCCGAATCACTTACAAACCTTAAGTTGTGTCTTGCAACGTTTCAGCATTTCTCGATGCCTGGTTGCCAGAGGAGAATCCTTCCACTGACTTTCATTGTTTTTCAAATCTTCAACAGTCCTGAAAACCACATGCAACAATTGGCTGTCATGACAGAAGGGGTATATACTGCCAGCTACAAGGCATTTAAACCTATTTATCTGCTAAACACTGAGGAAATATGGAGGAAAAAAAAAAGTCTGGGAGAAAGCCAATAATTTCCATCAGTTATCATCATAACAAGAAAAAGAATTTGCTTTTGGAAATGCAGATTGAACAGTGCCCCGTGTGCAATCCCAGGCACTACACACATGAGCTCCAACACAGCTGCCTCTCAGGCAAATCAGAACAGTGGGGACAAAAAAAAAGAAAAAAGGATAAAACACAGAAGGGATCTATCCTGCCTGACAAACTGATTTTATCCACTGCATTAAAAAAAAAAAAACTATTTGCCTTCTTTCCACACTGAAGTCTAAAAGAAGGTTGAAAGGATGTAATAAAAATGAAGCCTAACACAAAGCAGGGCGGGTCCACTTATGGTGATATTTGGACATCTCATTCATCTTCTATTATCATAAAGGAAAACGCAAAACAAAGTCAGCTAAGGAAGAAAAAGGTGGCTGACATCAGGCCTTGTTAAAAACACTTTTCCCTTCCCAAGAAAGGTACAAGTCTGCGTCCCGTGCATCTTCCCACTTTCAACTACTGTAAATTATTTTTCTTCAGTCTTGTTCTACCCTTCTCATGCTCCACTACCCATGAAATTCAGGTCTGCAGAGGACCTATCAGCACAAGGACCAGTAAATCAAGGTGCCTGATAGCACCACCCCTCCCTTACCCATCTTCTCAGCCCCACAAAAAAGAGAACTTAAATAGACATTACACACAACATGTACATTTTACAAATCCTATGTATTCCCATATCTTAATTCTTTTTAGGAAGGCCGGCTGGTTAGAACAAAACTCAGTGTAGTGAGCTATATGAACATGGTCCCTTTTCATCTCTCTAAGCACAAATTCTTTTCCACATCAATCTGCACACAGCAGAAAAATATCCAGCGTATTTTCTTGACTATCAACCTCAATTTACATTGCCCAGCGTTGCACGAAACCAAGCAATTCACGGAAGGTGCTGAACACGAAGGTCCTGCTGCTGTCAGGAAAAACCACGAGTCTTCACTCTGCACCGTTAGATGGGGATTGCTGCACAGGCAACTCCTCTGCAACAACTCTAAATAAGGAAAAAGCAGCAATTCCTTTTTCAAGCCAAGTGTATGGCTTATTTACAAGTAATCCACAGGCTGTTTATAGGAAAATACTTTTTTCTTTAAGATGCACTGACTCTTCCTGCTCCTCTCTCTGCAGCTTCCCAGGTTCTTGGCCTGCACGTGCTTTAAAAGCGAAAAATGAAATCACTGCGAATGGAGTCCAAAAATCCACTCATGAACGCATGGGATTACTGCCAAGGAACATTTACCAAAATGCAATGAGTGCAATTATAAACAATGGAAAATACTGATGATACAAAAATCTGTTCTAATTTTAACAGAGTATTCTTCGAGGTTTAGCAGCTATAAAAGTCTATTTGAATTTATGCCAAGAGAAATGGAAACCAGCAGTACCTTCACATCAACACCGTAACTTATTTATAATTTTAAAAATGATAAACCACGTGCTGAATTCCATGTACATCAACAATATTGAGAGTTTACTGCTGAAGGCTTCCCTGTCCCTCCCCTGAGAGTACTAGTTATCCCATTTCAGAAGCCAAGGGGAAAAACGTAAATATTTTCTGAGACATACAAACAAGGTCGTTTCTGAAATCACAATCACACCTACAATGACTTGAATATCGGGCACTTTACGTGCACTCCTACAGCCATGTCAAAGAGCCTGAGGCACTGACGTCCACACACCACTGATAAAGCCATAACCAAGTGTTAAGGAATGCCACCAATCCTAAAACACAAAGATAATTATCTTCTAAATAGAATGGTCTTCTCACCGACTTGAGCTGCCTTGTGTAACCAACATCCTCCATCCCTCTATCATTTGAATTCCCGATTCAATCCACAGTTCCAGCAAAAATCCGTAAGGGCCAAAAGCAGCAGATTAACAAATAGTCAAGGTGACCTGTACTCAGCAACAGTTTTACCCAAACTGTCGCTCTAATTTCCGTTAATAGGACTCGCCATTATGGTGAGGAGAGGCCCTTGTTTGGGTGCTCGGATGCACCAGACAAGGAACAAGGTCTGACCTGTTCAGTTCCCTGATGGCCCGCAGTCTGCGTATGTACCGACGGCAGCTGGGCAGGATCGAGAGGTGATGGGCATGCAGCGTTAGGAAGAAACATTCTGTTGGGAATTTCGGCTCAGAAAATGGAGACGGGTCCCTGTCTAGAAAACAAAAAAAACCAAACAGTATAGATGAATACATTTTTTAAATGAACTGCCTTGTCTAGGGGGGATACCTTGAACTCCGCCTTCTTTAAAACAAGTCGGAGCAGACAGCACCAAGAAAAGGCATTTAGGAATAGGGGAATTATTCGCTGGAATCAAGTACTTCCCTGTACCTCCAGTATCAAAAGCAGGTGGCATCTCAATAAGAGCACTCACAAAGTTCAGCAATCCAAGCTGTAACGTCCTCCATTGTTGCTTTCACTCTGGTCTCATCTGTTGGGAGGTCAATACGACACCTGGGATGAAATATGTACATGGGATCAACCGTTTCCAGCTTTATCTTCGTACTTAGTTGCTGTAGTACCCATAGGAAGTTGAGCATAAAGCCGTCTGTAGATACCAGACGATCATCTGTCTGTGGGGTAAGAAAGTAAGCAGTTGAACACATCAGCTTAGAAGTACAAGGATATTTTCTGCTGTTTCAACAGTACGCAACATAGACGAATGATGCAAGCTCAAGAAAAGGGAAAAAGTATGAAGAATGTGAATCTTGAAGGAGATCTTTGTGATAACAGGAAGGTCACTTACTAACTTAGATATTATCTTTCTCTGTGGTTCAGGTAGTCATTCTAAAGATCATTAAACAAATGTGTAAGAAGCAGATGACCTCAGGAGTTAAAAGGGCCTCTTTCAGGAACGGTTTGTCACAGATATAGACAGCAACAGAAGAGTTTCCAACAGCTGCTGAGCTTCAACTCATAGGTTTTATCTTAAGTGTAAAGTTCCTATTACTTCTTCACTGGAGATTCACAGAAGTACACCTAGTAAAGGTCCTAAATGTTTGCTTTAGAAAAGGGGACTTGAGAACAACAATGAAGCAAACTTCACTTGTTCAGGATTCCTGCCGAGATTTTAATCACCGGAAATGAGTGCAACGTATTCATTAAACAATGGCAAAATAACATCCCTGTTGTTTCCCTGGAACCCTGCCAGTTCCTATCTGCATCACTCCTCCAGAAGCACACAAACAAAGCCTAGCACCTTCCCAGCTGGGAAAAGAGGATTTTTTAACACAGTTAATTGGAATGAAGCCACCATAGATGGGGCAGGGCTTGGCCTGCAGGGAGGGAGTACAAAGTTTCCAATAATCCCATATACAATCCTTGTTAATGAAGTGGTAGGTCAGTCCCAAGAAAGGAAATAAATTGATCAAGTAGGTAAAGCAGAATAATTTCAGAAATGGGAAATGTATTGAAAGAGGTAAAGACGGATGACAGGGCTTCTTGCCCGTTGTAGCAGGCATTCAAAATTCTAGGAATCACAGGAAAAGCATTCCTCTGTTTACCTGCATTTGTGCCTTTTTCATGTTGGCATTGACAATAGCTGCCATGTAATTGAGAGCTGCTTCTCGAGTTTCGCCGTTCAGTAAAATACTGTGGAGGATCTTGAACAGCTCTTGCTGGAATTTCAAGTAAACATTCTGTCAGGTTGCACATACTTCCCAACATCACATTCCTGCTTTCTGCTGCTCCATATTTTTCTGGTCTACAAATTCCACAAAACTAACTACAACTTCTGTTATGGTCATATCGTCACCTTCATTTGCATCTATTAGTTATGACACTAGTTACAGGCAAGTTATATATAGACGACTAGTGCAACACACACACTACTAATACAGTATGAATTTTTTTACTCATCCTTTAACACGAACTATAATACATGATTAACTGTTCTGAAATTTTCTGAATTGGCTTACAGCCTTAGAGGAGTATTTGTAGCACTATTTTCTTCCCAATTCCCTTCAGCCATATCCTAACGGATTTGTTGTTTAACCTTAGACTTTTTCAGATTATATTCTGCATCTATGTCAAGACCAAAACCCACAGTATTTTACATTTTTTTTAAATATGAGAACACTTACCCTTGCTAATTCCAGGTAATGTTGCAAAGACTGGCTAACAACCCGGGTGTTTTCAAGAGTAATGGCAGGCCCTGAGAAGTACTTTTCAACTACTTTGTTCTGCAAACAGAGTGAATATTGGCCAGTGTATCAAACATATAGGAGAAAGGAAAAAAAAAAATATTTCAAAACAAAACTCAAACCAACCAACCCCACCATGCTACTATCAACAACCTTCTGTAACACTTACATCATCTTCAGCAAAGACAGAGAGACTGAAGAACGCTCCAAGATAGGAAAGTCTTTGCAGCTCTCTTCCTGCACCTGTGCTTAAAGATTTAGGCAACCACAACGGCAAAGAGACGACCTACAAAAGTCGGAGAATTAGCAAGTTAATCAAAGCTGCCGTGGCAGCCACGGTACTTTATCTGCGCTGTCACCTCTCAGTGCTCGCCACACGCCCTCGATTCTCCACATTCAGCCCTGCCGATAGCTAAATGGAAGCATCTCCTCAGTATTTCAGCAATCTAAGCAGGTCTTGCTTGTCCCAGTTTTTCTAAATTCTCAGGGAAAGGTCCTCTTTGAACCAGTTTAAAACTACTGTTTAGCACGAGATACTACAGTAGCCCCTGTTTAGAGTTCTGAAGAACATTATCAATGTGGATCATACAACACCAAAAACCAGTTACACGGTTCTTTTTAACTTGAAAAACAAAACAAAACTGACCCAGACTGGATACACTTACCAAACTGCACATAGGGTGTGTTTTCCCAAACTTGATTTCACAAAGTTCACATAGTGCCTACAGAGAAATCCCAGGAAAAGTTACTTTTGTGTGTAATTCCTAAGTAACCTGTCTGCAAATAAAAAGCTTAACACAGTAAACTGCTGAGAGCCAAACCTTTTTCCCTTAATGAGTGGAAAAACTTCCATCTTCTACAACGGTGAAGAGGTCCAAAAAGAGCTAGAGCACACCCAGCTCCCATTTTAGTTTTTACATCTGTTCCAAGTCACCTCAGAAAAGCTAACGTGTCTCACAGGATAATAAAATTATTGCACTTATTTCAAAAATTAGCTGTGCAAATTGTTTGTTCAGAACATAACAATGCCTTTGCTGGACTTCTGAACTGCCACATAAAAGTCAGAAACAATAATAAATAGAGCAATTGTTCTATACATACACCAAGGCCTTTGTCTTTTGAATCAGAGTGGAAAAATGTCAGATGAACACAGAAGCCAGAAACAAAGAATCCTATCCAAGATCTCTAACTCACTTTCAACTGCAGCACAGAAAAAAGCAAGCAGTTATAACAAACGATTCCGAGAACACAAAAATACCGTAGGCTTTCACGTATCCCCTGCTCCTGTATTGTATGTTCCCATTCTTCAATTCTACTATCGCTAGTAACTACTACTCCATCCTTTTGTTGCACGCTGTGCCAACTGGAGATGATCAAAACGGAGTATCAATCTTCAAGCAGCCCTCACTGGCAGCCAACGGCCAAATTTGCAACAGTTTGCAATTTAAATTGGGGGGGGAATAACAGAAGAGCCAGAAAACAGAACCGGCAAAAATTGTTACTTTTGCAAAAATACCAGAGTTGCTTATTGAAGGTGGTTTGTAGCACCCCAGTCGAGCTAACTTCCTGAAGTACAAATTCAACCTGAGATGTACCAGCCTTTTTGGGCATCATACGCTGAAGATGCCCCAGTCTGAAGGTACTCGCTGACAATGCTAATTCTCAGCTGACAAGCCAGGAATTTAGCTTGCTCTTTGGCGGCCAAGCATGCTTTTCAAAAGACTTTTTTGATTTGTCAATAAAAGCAGTAGGAGGGAAGCAGATTTTGGACTAATGCATGCACTTAAAAAAAAAAACCAACTAAAAATAAACCCTCCAGCTTTGCAGCCAGGCAATATTTATGATGTTTTCCTACAGTATAGAGTCAACAATTCAAATAATTTTGGGTTTAATTCAATAGATTTTAGTTGCCCACATACAACAGTGAGTCCAGCAAAGGTTGGTATGGATATTGGGCCTTATTTTCCAGACAAACTGGGAGGAGCTTGGTCAGATTTTATAAGCACCTACAGTATTGTAATTAGTATGCATGATGAAATCCAGACACTCGATTAACCTTATAAAAAGCAATGTGTATAATCATTTGAACAGCCCACTATACAGACACTGTATGCTAAGCTTGAGATATTCCTGGCCTCAGACTCTACTGCATTTTTAATGGTCTTTTACACATCTCATACTACATTAAGCTTCCAACAGAGTTTAACAGTGATCTACTAACCAAAGAAATGCCCAAAATGTTGAAGTACATTATCCTGCGTAGAATCTGCACAGGTTATCAGTAAATCATAAAGAAACCGCTTCTAGAAATGAACAGTCCTTACCATAAGGGGGTATTTAAAATTGTCACTATCAAGGGAGCACTCTTTGGAAGCTACAGCCAGGCCTTGTAAGATGGGAATAAAGATCTGCAAAGACAGAAGTCGATGACTTTAAGAATAGGAAGCAACCACATGACACTATCGCTGTACACAGCATGAAGTGCTTGTCCATTCTTCAAATACCACGACTTACATCAAGAAAAACTAAGATCTTTCTTTAAATTTGTATCACTTAAGCCTGGACCCTTAAGAGATTATTCAAAACTAAAAACCAGCTTGCTTGATATAGTATAAGTGATGTATCGACTTGATGCCTGAGCATAAAGACTTATCCTGCAAAACCTCCTTCCAAGCACTGGTATGTATTTTTCCTGATAACTTGTTTCCAAACGCTTGCTTTGCAAACCAAAGAACCCCAGACACATGTACATCTAGACACGGCCCCAAAGCTAGCAGCTAAAAGCTGAAGCTGACAAACAGCCATGTCAGCACGCTGAGAAAAATCAGGCGTTGTTCCATCAAGTTCTCTGCACGTGGGGAAGCAAATAAACGCTTCACACAGGATCGCTGTAGATCCCATTTGCACCTCTGCAAGCAGGTATATTATATACACAGACGAGAGCAGAGCCTCCAACAACCTGAATTCTCAAATGGGTAATAACTTATGTGTCGATAGACTTGGGGTAATAATACAGCTTTCATTTTGCATCTCATATAAGCAAGTTGGTTTTGCGCTGGTTAAGTTTTAACTGTGGTAAGAGTAGAGATAATAAGCAGCAGTCTAGGATTGTTATGAAAGAGGAAGTGACATGACAGGAACTTGTTAATCCAAAGTAATTATACCCAATTAGTAAGTCCCAATCACACAGCTCTGACAACTACATCCTCATGAAATAAACTCTTACAGCAATTTTGCAACAATAACACCAAGATGTCTCTTGATTTTAAATATAACTATATCGTGTTGCCTCTATGGAGAGACAAAAAAAAAGAAAATTATTATTAAATCATATTACAGAAAAGGACTACAGAGGTGGTTGCCTGCTTCAGCTAGAAGAACGGTTCCCTTCTCCAGGGTAGGTGGCCTTTAACACTGCCCACAACTTTCTGACAGTCTTAAATGTACTTTCAACTGCATGAACCTCTACTAAAACATGTCCAAACAGGTAAATTAAAAGATACTTTGCACTACAAGTAAAAATTAATGTCATTTTAAAAAAAACCTGAAGGATCAAATGCCATTCTGAAAGCCTCTTTACAGCTAAGTCACATAATACCACAGGAGCACTAATTAGAGACAATTACAAGCTTACTCAGCTACTTTAACATTATATAGGCTAGAAGTTTGCTAGTTTTGTCTTAATTAGCAGGCCCATTAGTTCCCATTTTTTAATCATCTTGGTGAACTACTGTGATGCATAGAATAAACCATCTAATGTTTCTCAGTCATCTCCTCTGTAAAATATGAAAACTTAAAGGACTAGGTTTCATAAAACGCTCTTAGCACCTTTGATGTAAACTACTGAAGTTGTAAAGCAGGGTAAAAATTGCAAGATAGAAAAAACAATAAATCTTTGTGAGTATGGTTTGTTGTCTTATACATTTTTAAGATATTTTTTACAGAAGCATAAAAGGCTGAAAATCCAAGGTCAATCCCGTAGCATCCAGCTGCATATTCACTTCAACATTACATAAATGTGTGCTGCCTATTAACAAATGCACTTTGAACAATTAGAACCAAATAATAAAAGTCGTGACGTTTCTACACAATGCTAAATGAGTTAAAAATGTACAAAACCAAACTCCAATTGCTTACCAGGTTGCTAGCCCCTGAAGTAAGATATACAACTTTGAGATGCAGGGTAAACTTCTGGAAATCCACTCTCCTGGATATTGCAAATAGCAGTTGCAGGACCACACAATATGACTATTTATTTTTACCTGTGCCTTACCTGTTTGAACACCTCTTCATCCTGATAAGTTGTTCTCACCAATTCTTGGATGAAGCCAAACGGGAGATTCCTACACAGCATATATGGTACCAGCAAAGACTGCTGCTGCAATGACCTTTAGTTGTGCATAAAAAAAAAAATAAATCCAAAACTACTGATTATTTGCAGTGGTATTTGTAACAGTATTTGCAAAAATGTCAGAGTAAACATAGAATGTGAGGGTTTGGAAGGGACCTCTGGAGATCATCGAGTCCAACCCCCCTGCCAAGCAGGACCAGAGGATCTAGGGCAGGTCACACAGGAACGCAGCCAGACGGGGCTGGAAAGTCTCCAGAGGAGACTCCACAACCTCTCTGGGGAGCCCCTTCCAGTGCTCTGGAACCCTCCCAGTCAAGAAGTTCCTCCTCATGCTGAGGTGGAACTTCCTGTGCTCTCGCTTGGATCCATAAGGTTGGATCCCTAAGTATCACATCTAAGGATGTGCCAGAAAGCAGATTCATCAGCATGTTGACACACCTACTCCTTTCAGAACTAACAACTAACCCTGGCTTCTCAAGTTACTTGTGGAAAGGTTGCTCTGAAACAGATGCTGCTGCCAACATCACACCTTAGTTTAATGAGGCTGGAAGAAAATAACAACTTCTGTGTAGTAATAGAGCTTCTCCCTTCTCTCTAATGAAAAAACCTTTTGTTAAGCTCAACTAGTGAAGGAACTACTTTTTTTATGTTTGCCTTTTCCAGACATAACATTAGTCCTTTCTGAATTAATACAGTCGTTATTTTTAACTCCTGGGGATTTTTGAAAAAGTATCTTGTTTTCTCATTATTACATATAATTTATGTGTATATAACTTATTCTAGTGTCAACACTGCTTCATGTAAACATGGAACTACTCTCAAAGCACAGTGGATAATCAATAGGTGCACCTTTAAAGATTATCGATGTATTGTTTGGAAATAAAATGACAAAATTATGCACGTTTTAGTAAAAGCCACATATCCTATTTTGAAAACCTTTGTACTGTTCCAACTAAACAGGCTGCTAGTTAAACAACCGCTGTTGAAACAACCGCACCGGAAATCTCAGCGTCGTGATTTAGTGTAGAATGTCTACACACAGATTTCTATCCTCAAATCTGCCGTGGTAAACTCCCTGAAGTAAACAAGCGCTGTGCCACTCGAGCAGTTTTTGCTACACGTTTTGGTAAGGCTGTTTCTCAGCCGCGTCTCTGCTGGTTACTGACTGTCACAGCAGTGGTGGCCCAACAGTCTGCGAGTACAACAGTTCATGCAAGAGGTAAGGCAAAAACCAGCTTCACTCACATCCCCCACTTAAACTGCTCAAATCAACCCGGCTGATTTTGCCCAAACACCGTTAGAAAACACTCACGCTGCTCGCCACCAACACCTCAGCGGGAACAACAGTCTCCAGAGGTAGAGCGCTAAACCGTTCCTCAGGTACATAAATCTACCATGCTCCAAAAACTCTCTCAAGTTTTCTTATCTAACCCTCAGAAGGAAAAAAAGAAACAAACCCAGCCCAGAACAGTCCAGCTCTCCTGCTGAACATCAGCTGTACGTACCTCGGTTGTGTTAAGGATCCCTGTAGCACCAAAGCAGCGTGTGAAATGCACTGTGAGCGGATGTTGCTCAGTAACTGGCTGACTGTTGGCTGGCTACACATCTGATAAAAATAACTTTATTTTAGTACAAACTCGAAGTATTCAGATAAAGAACAGACACAAAATACAAGAAATTTCTTTATTCATGCAGTATGAATGTAATATGCAAACGAAGACCAGCACTACTCCAGCTAAAAACCTTACACGTATGTATAAAAATCTGAAAAGTATTTGCTTTTTCCCAGAAGCAAGAGCTTAAAGCAGAATATAGAGCAAAAGTATGTTTTACATGGAATAAGTTTGGATAAAATGCAGTAGATCGAAAGGGGAAGGACAGTTTCTAACACAGTGCTTATCTTAGAGATATAAAACATACATGTGATTCAAATATGATGAGTTAATGAGTCAAAGGGACCTTATAAATTCTATAAATCAATTTCTACAACAAAGCCACCAAGAAGGCACTATCACCAACTTTCACTATTAGCACTATTCGACCAACTTCCCCCACTAAACAGTAAGTCTGTGGCAGCAGTGACACAGCCTCACCCATCCAAAATATACCTTTGGTGCTTTTCTCTCCTCTATTCCAACTCTGTCAAAACACTCAATGAGGTAGTTCAGCATCTCTGTCTCCTTACAGTTTTCAATGGTGAAGTGGTCACTGCAGGAATCGGAAACACTGGAGCTGCCAGAGCCTCCCATACTTTAAAAGACACCAAAAAAAAAAAAAAAAAGCAGCAAAGCATTAGGTACAGTTCTTGACTTGTGCACAATCAAATAATTCATGACTTTTCACTTCCTCCATCCCATCACACATGGCTCAATAATTAATATCATGTCTGTGATCTATGAAGAGCTTGTCCGACTCTGGAAGCTCAGCTGTGCTGTAGCATGACTGAAGAATCAATTATCTTATTAATTTAATAAGTATCTGAAAGAGAGCAATAAGGTGCATGACTTCAATGGGAATCAATGAATCTTGTTCTCACATGGCAACACCAACAATGAACAGCCTTTAAGTTGTACCTGACATGAAAACTGTTTGGATGCTCAGGACATGACACTGCCATGCCGTGAAGCAACCTCTGCCCTGTGTCTGCACAGTCTCTGTTTGGAGCATTCCAAATGGGAGGAATTTCACCAGCTCTGTGAGCACCAGCCAAGCCAGGGAAGGCAAGATCCTCCCAGAGAAGAGACCTTCGCTGATAGATAGGGCTACAATCACTTCCTATAGCCCAACAAAGGAGTCAAAACAGGAGGCAATGCATCAAAGCAACTGCTTCTTTTCAAATATCCACGTTAAAGACCAACCAATTTCAACCCGGTTCACTGCAATTCCCTTACAGTAAAATATGTCATTTATTAAGTAGCACAGTCTCCAGGGGAGGGCGGAGGAAAACACACCAACTAAACCCACCAAAACAAGACCATGCTTGAGCCAAGACAGAGATGAAATACATCAAGTGAGAACAGACCTCACAACTCTCCATCTCAGACTTGTTATCTCAACAGAACTCTCCTCTACATAACAGCTTGGCAAAGCTAATTAAAAGCAAAATCCTCATTTTACAGAAGGGAATTAAGACAAGATATATTCCATTTATGTAAATGGAATTAAAAAAAATAGCAATTACGTGGATGTTCTACTGCTATTCCTCAAAGGCAAGCCTGTGTACAGTCTGGGTGGATTTAAATGAAGACCAATTTATAAGCCTCAGATCTTAAACCAGAAAAAAAAAAAAAAAAAAAAGTATTTGCTTCCTTAAATGCAGCTTTTTAAAAACATGCTTAAAACTACAAACTGTAAAATCATTTCCATTTTAATAATGGAGCTGTAGGAATCTGTTGTGCAAGCCTTACAGTCCAAACAATAAATCAGGGAAAGGTTATTACTGCTAAGCATCTGGTAGCTCAGCATGTTAAGAAACGTAACTTCTAATAGCAGCAATCTCTTTGTGCAGACAGAATTTGTTTTCAGTTACTCAATTAAAACTAATCCATGCAAAACACAGCTCTATTAAAATAGTACTCAGTAACCACAAAATCATACACACGTTTTCTTTTCTACAGTCTCTCTTTTAAACCTCTTGACTTCTCACATTCAGCTTAAAAATTAACCTTTTAAAAACACCAATTTATAGAAAAGTCCTACTGCTTCTATAGTCAGTCATCCTGCTCATGATTGTGTGTAGCAGTAACTGACATTTTTCTAACACAAAGCTCATACATCCTCCATACACACACTGAACGCCTTGGTAGTTTCAGAATGCAAGTTGTTGCATAATTGTACAGTCACTGTGTTTATAATTTAACCAGCATCTTACTGCTGTCTGCAGAAAGCCAGAGCAGAATATACAAGCTAAGACCCCACAAGCAGAGCAGCCTCAGAAATCCTCACCAAAGGCTTTGCAACTCCATCCAACATTTGGATTAAATAGCCAACAGGATAAAAATGAAACAAAACACTGGGGAAAAATGATCCTAAATTCTATGTACAAAAAACCCCTAAACCTGTGTTATCAAGTTCACTCTCCTGAAATTAGGCTGGAATGGAGAAGAGGAGATCCTGCTGGAAGGTCTCCTAGGGAGCAGTCTGACTTAAGCAGTAGGGGCCCAACGTACCACAGGAACAACCAGGACAGAAAAGCTAGGGGCGGAAAAAGGTGATCTCATACCAAGCCTTTGGGGCATTCCCTGGCATCACAAGACACTTCCTAAAGGCTTGAGCTAGCTTCGTTTTAGAAGGCTCAAGCAATTAGATTTCCCCTGACTTTTATTCTAAATAAAGGGATCTGAGAGCCTTGCAGGAACTCTTTTCCTCCCAGCTGTTCAACACGCACGTACCCTCTAAACCTCGCCCCTTGCTTCCCTGTCGCTGGCTCTACTGGGCCATGGGGCCGGTCACAGCCCACCTCAGAACTACTATCAGTTGTAACCAGGGGTCTGAATGCTCATGGAAAACGTTCAGGATACTAGCAAGAATAGAGAAATGCCATTTTTCAGAATAGTATTCCTAAAATACATGGGGTTTATGTAAAATATTTCTTTGTTTCTCCAATCTGGGTTGATATAAAAGAATGGGGTATTTCTTTGGGAAAACATTTCTGTATCAGCCAAGGTATTGCAGCATCACTCTGGAATGGAATGTAAAATTAGGGAAGATCCTACCCCGTATTTACATTTCCAAAAGCTTTTTTTTTTCCTCGGCACATCCATTGTTCTGCAGGGTTTTGTGCATGGCTACCCGGCTAGCTTCCAAACAGAACTCACTAACATCAATTCTCATTTTGTCTTCACTTATCTCCACATCACACAAACGGCTTTGCTATCCGATTCATAAGTCTCTCTTTGACAGAAAAATATTCTGCTCTTTCTTCTCCATTCTTGGCTGTTCCAACTACATCAGCCTCTACTATTTACCACATCAAAGGACCGGTTTAAACTTTCAGGTGTAATTTCTTTACGGGTTAGAGGAGCAATCCTCAACTGTCAAGCAGCAAGGAATCTTTAACAGTCGTCCTGTTTGCATCAGCTGCCTATTTCCCACTGGACCTTTATGTTACTGTGTGTCATCATTCTCCTGTTTTTCATAGGAAAACACGCACAAGACATACCACTGGCTTTAAAATTACATCCATAGGTGAATAATATTCCTTCTACTCATAGTCAATGAGAAGTTCCACTCAAACAATTTCAGAAACCATGCTCGTTAAACCTAAAAAGAAGTATGATTAACATTTTCTTTACCTTAGTCATCCCTTCCCAAAGAGCTGAGTAACCAGCATTCACACGTTTATGTGCCATCCTAAAAATCCACCCAGGTCATCTCCTTGGCTTTACTCATTTCCCAAGTTACTCCGAAGAAAACTCGACACTACACAGACTGTTAGTTCCTAAGCACCCAAACATGCAGGTTACACTCTCTGTCTCCAATACCTGGACCCAAACTGGACACAAGAAAAATCATCATCTTCATTTTCTTCATCACTACTGTCCTCAGACACATCAGAAACGGCAAGGAGGAGGAGGGAGAAAGGGTTGTCGTATATACTACCACAACAAAAATGAAAAGGCCATCAGATTCTTTTAAGCCAAATGAAAAAAAATAAATGGTAGCTTTTCTTTGTAAGTCTGCCAAAAATCATCTTCTCTAAACATGCAGACAACTCCATGTTAGTAAAACCACTACTGCTCTTTTACACCGCTACAAGTTATTTGCATACCAAAACACCACACACTCACAAACCAAAAATTTAACAAGAGTTTTTGAGACCTAAAATTATGGCTGCAGTGGAAATGTTTAGACATGACTGAATAATAAGCATTACAATTCTAAGCTACTGAACTTTAAAGCAGTGGTCTCAAAACCTTGTGTGCTCCTTTCTCTCTCCTGCAGAGACTGGGGATTCCAGCAGCAGCCAACAGAGAAAATGCAGCAGTACTTGGTCTGACACACCGAAATAGCTGAATCTGTCATTTAAATCTATGCACTAGGGAACCAAATCTAACACGGTCCAGCAAGTAACACCTTCCAACAACTCAACCAAAGCCCTGCTGAGAAAACTGATTTCAAAGCAGGAGGTCTCTTTGGTTGACTATCCAGCAGTAGCAACTGAACAGAAAGCCAATAGTTTAACTGGAACAGAGGTAAGAAGAGGAAGAAATTCAAACAGCATAGCTACCTTTAAAATAATTACATGACACTTCAAACGCTCACAGAAGCGGGTTTCACATTTTGGCAAAGTTAGCTTGTTAGGAAGTCAATATATTAGCACAAACCAAAACACAGAAATCAACTCAGGGTAAGTAGGGTGAGCTCAGCACAAACACGTTATTCCCAATTGCACGATTAGGGCACACCCTGCACGGCACACATTAAACACTCTTTATTCTTGTGAAATACCTAGGAGGAATCCTGTTCAGTAAAGAAGAACGCCTGCGCAAGGTACTGGGTGAAGCAGTAAACAAAGGTGAACCCATTGATGTGGGTCTCTGTCTGGATGTGATGACTGGCATGGCTGGCGGGCTAGCAGCCATGGCTGGAGGGCTTGGTGAACTAGATGGGATGGAAATATTCAAGGAACGCGGGATGGAAGAAGCTGAAAAGCCTCCAGAATGGGCAACAGTGTATGGCCGGTACCTCGGAGAGGAAGGCTGCATCCAAGAAGGGCTTGTTGCTGTGAGGTGAGAGCTGACAGTAATGGAAGGCACTGATGTAGTGGCAACTGAACTGGCTGGTGGGGTAAGAGATGAACCAGTCATTGGTACATAGCTTGTGAAATTGGTAGTAGGAGCTGGACTAGTCCCATAGAGACTAAACCAGTTACACGGGGAAAAAGAAAAAAAAAAAAAAAAAGCAACGATTTAGGATATGCGTAAAATTGGTGAGAAAGATAAAATGAGCAAGAGAAGCCCTTGCCCTCCTGATGATTCTTCAGCAATAATTCTGCAGTTTACACATACTATTCCTTTTTACTAATAAAAGTTGAATAATAATAATAAAACTACGTCATAATCTACACACTTTTAAGTTATGACTCAGCGTCCACTAATGCAAGCCAGGGATACTTCTTAGGAGGAACCTGCTACATGGCTTTAACCTATCAAATACTCTTCTAGCCATGGCAATATCATCAAAAATGCTGAAATGGAGGGACATTGACATGAAAAAGAGTGAAGAATTGGGGGGAAAACAAAACAAAAAAAAAATCTATTTATTGTTTGTGGGACATTGCTATGTCCCTCTCGCTCTTCTAGTCTACCAATCAATATTCAAGTGAAATCAGTATTCAGTTATAATCAGAAGTCACCTGGATAATGAACTGGAACCAAAGGACCCCACATTACAGAACATAGGGCTGCTTCCTGGGTTAGAGCCCATGTTTAAAATCAGGCTTCTGTCAGGAGACCGGGCAGCTGCAGCGATCGGTTGGGATGTAGCTGTCAGGCTCGCAAACGGGTTTTCATCCCTTGACTGGGTGGACATCATCAGCACTTCCATCAAAATCTGCCCAATCAAGTCCTTAAAATCTGAAAACACTGTAAAGAATAAAAGAAGAGAGTTAATATCCTCACCTACTGCTTCATCTACACATTAGTCAGAGATGTAAACATTACCAGACATTTCAGCCAAAAAGCACAGTCACTCACTTCTGTGAATTAAGCGCTGCTCTTGGCAAAAACACCAGACTGACAGTTATAACTATCACTCTGTCTACTTTAACTACATTCTGGAATTACAGCTACACACAAAAAAAACCTATGATGAAAAGCACAAAAGATCACAGGTGGCCTAAGGTTGTTATTGTTGACTATTAAAGTTCTCTTGTGTGTCCCTCTCACGTTTTCCCACCCTGCTGTTGAAGTGGACAAGTTGCGTCATAAAAAAGGAAAAAAAACAACACGCACACGCCCCCCACATATGCCCACACAAATAAAATCTCAACTTGGTCATATATATATATATATATATATATATCTGACATATTTTATATAACAAATTATATTTTATAACTCAGCAATTCTTAGATTATCAAGTGAACTGTTAAATGTCTATGATGGTGCAAGACAGTCCACTGATTCAGTAAAGGTTTCAAAAAAAGAAAAAAATTCCAGCAACACTGCAATATCAGCACACTAGTTTGAGAACAGAAAACAGACCCAACAAGAGCACAGCAATTGAGTACAACAGAGCTATGACCAATAGGTCCCATGTTCTTCTTGGGGATTCCATTTCCTGCTACATCTGCTGATAGCAGATGCGGAAATCGAGCAAAGACCACAAGTAGGTGGCTCTGGCACCGGAGCAAAGAGAAAAAAAGGCTAAAAATAAGGAGTAGGGAAGATGCCACTCACGTGAAACAATCCCTAACAGTGGTAACAGCCCAGATACCTACCTTCCTTTGGGTTCTGCTTAAACTGGGCAGAGAGTGAATTCAGGAAGATAACATCTCTGTCTCGGTCCTTCCAAGAGACTCTGAAGATCTTACAGACCAGCTGTAAAGCTTGCTCCTCAGACACTTCAGACCCAGACAGAGGTTCCTTGGTTGCAAGGGGAAAGGGAGGGGTGTAAAGAAAACAAAACAAAAAAATCAACTTCTTTGCAATTGTATTTACCAAGTCACAACCAGATGCAGGTCGTCTTTAAACAGCTTCAGACTAACCCTTAGCGGCAGACTTCGTATGAAGGATGCAGATATACTTGTCAAAAATTCTTAGGAAACACAGAAGAGATGCAGAAAAGATGTAACAGAAATCTGCAAACCCAATATGAAGTAAATTCTCAAAACACATGCAAGAACAGTATACTAAGAAGGCAAATTTAACCAAGACACCTATGATGTCTGCTTTAAGGAACTAATTGGGGATTCAAATTTTCATTATACATGGATGTTTTAAGAGTTTCACATAAAAATGAAAGCACAGGAAGGATCGAGCTTCCCCAGGTCTTTCCTTCTCTCCAATCTTTACCAAGATAAAGACATCTTTCACTTCAATGAAGTCAGGACTGGGCAAAAAAACCCTAGAATTTGCTTTTCTCCCAAAAAAGGAACATCATGTAAACTGTGCTCAAAATAAAAAACTAGTTGTAGTTTTTCTGAAAAGAACGCTGTCATATATAGCGGCTAGCAAAGGTTCAGCGGGAGGATTCTTGCAACCCTAAGGCACCTGAAAGAAAACAGTAGAATACAAAGACATAAAACTAAAGTAATTACCCCCGCAATGTGAGGAGAGGTAGCATTGAAAAACATTTCCAAAACATACATGACAAGCCAGCAACACAACTCTGTCCTTCCCTACACTCTTCTACCAACGCTGAAAAAGCAGCATTAATACACAGAACAGACAAACCAGCTGCATGGAATTTCAGAGGGAAGGGTTTTTGCTTCAAGGCTGTTTTCCTGCAAGAGTTCTATTTACTAGACCAAAAAAACCCCCTTCAGATATTTGACTAATGCAAGTGCACATTGTACTGCTATGTATCATACTTTGAGATGGAAACATTTTTTTCTTTTAGGAAAAAAAAAAGTCAATGGGGTAGAACAACAAGGTTGTCATTAAAAAGCTCCCTTTTTTCCCTTTAAATTTGAGACCTCATAATGGCCACCAGGTAAGCCTAGATTTATCAGAGATTTCCAGCAACTACCACCACTGTACCCTTTTCAAAAGCTTTTCCCCAAATCACTTGACAAACCGTAAATTTTGGCACATGAATACATTTTATTGACTTAATCACTCTTCTAGCATTCTACTGTTTTCAAGTACTTCTCCTGCCTATTTTGGCAAAGAAAGCTTTATCATTGACATCATTTCCAATGCGGATAACTAGGCAAGAAGATCTTTTGCTCATAAAGGAGAGCTATGCTGTCTCCTAGCCACTTAACTTTTTGCTATCTCCGAAGGAGTAAGAGGATTCGAATCAAGTTTGCAAAGCTTTATTTTATTTTCCACTGCTCACCACCCTCAAAATCCCTGCTTCAAGACTGTCCTTGATCCCAAGCGATTTATTTCACAGCAGCACAATGGAAGCTGCCTGATTTGCAGCTAGGAATTGACTGGAAAGGATTCTGCAGCGGGGTTATTGCTCCATGGCTTTAAGCCAGGCTTTTACCAACCGACCTTATTACTGACAGTGCAGGAAGAAACAAAGACATCTAATGAGCACTGCAACAACTGTGGTAGAAACTTCTCTCCACTACACTGATGTCCCATTTCTTTATGGCTTTCTTTCACACGGGCCTTAAAAATCAAGTGACAAAGAGGACAATTTTAGGAGTGAATTAAGAGCTTTGTACTTTCTTTCTATTTCTACCTTAAAGAGTTCTACCAGCTGTTTAAACCTTGACAGCTAGGTAATTTTATTTTCTTATAATATCATTAAGAAAACCTTAATACATAGCATTACTTCAGCACACAATGTTTGAAGCGGTACTTTGTCAGTAGACCTCTAGCTGCTATACAAATTAGCTGCAACAATTTTCCCAAGTGCCTTAAGAAATATTTCTTCAGGCCTACTGCATATTAAAAAAATAGACCTGGGCATTGACTGGTCATTTTTGTAGAACATTTAAGAAAATGGTTTTGTTATGAGTTTTCAAATATCATTCATAAACCAATCTGAGATAATCAAAATATAGTTTTGATATGGGAATTTTTGACATTCTTTTTCCTCCTACAAATTTTCATGAGTAAACTCAGTGAAGAAATTGATCACAGCTGACATCTGAGGGCTTGTTCCATCCTCTTGAAGGCACATATTCAAACCAGAGAAAACCAAACTCACTACAAGCTAAAACTCTGCATCACTCCTCCATCCAGGCAACATAAACCAGACTAACCTTATCCGTCAGACTCCTTTTCTCTCTGCGATCGTTCTCATCAACCTCCATGTTTTCAATTCCTGAATCCACATCTACCTGGGACATACTAGAAGTGGAAATAAAAGAAGAAGCCCATTAACTTGTAGAAAGCCACAGACAGTCCTCTGTAAGATGCTGCCTGAAGAAGTGTCACCTTAAGTAGAAGCAGCAGAGAAAAAACAATGCAATATGAACAGCCATATGCACAAAAAGCAATTAAAATCACTAGCTGATAAATGCTTCTCATATTACGTTTACTTTGAATTCAAGAAACACAAATCTAAATTTCTTCAGCAGGCAGTACAATCTACACAGCTATCACACCCCATAGCCTTTTCTTTTCTGGAGTAGCTGAATTATCCCCACCAGACACACTCACCACTTAATGGCTAAGATAATGCTTTGTCTTTTATCACTTTAGGTCAATAATTCGCATTAAAACCAGACTGGCAAAAACATTACAGTGGTCTAAACACTGTGTCATTTTTAAGCATTAAACTGTATTGCATTAACACAGCTGGAAGTGAGAAATGGCAGAATATGCTCCTGTGTAAGTGGTTTTGACCATTAGCATTGCATAGTATTCGCTGGATTATACAAACTGCATTTTTTTACCTTTTCTCACAGGAGACACTATCAATATCCATGCTCTGAGACCGAGAGAGAGACTGAGATTGTGTTTCAAGGCTGTTAGATGGAGAACTGCTGAGTGAACTCACTCCTTCGCTGCTCTGGCTTCGGTGGGCTACTCCTAGAGAAAAGGCACCACCAAGATTACTACTAGAGAGATGAGAAGGCACTGCACAATTATTTGGATGGAAAACGAGTGGAAATACTGCTTTCCAGTCCTGCTATTAAGCATTCTTAATAATGCATTAGGAAATAAATGTTAATAATATTCACATTTGACTACAGATAATCACGCTTTTTACCTTACCTTGCAGCAGTAATGCTGCAAGTAACGCTTACCTGTGTTACAACACAGAACAAAATTAATTTTGCATTCCTCAAGTGCTCAGAGATCCATTCCCATTAAAAAACAAACCAAACAACAAAAAAAACCCACTAGTAAACTGATCTTTTATAAGATTGTCAAAGCCCCTCTAAAGTCTGTCCTACCAGGATAGGAGGTCACACTGCTCATTACAATGGAGTTAACTCGAGGGAGGACACAGGACAAAACTAGGCTGAGTTCTGACAGTCTTCCCAAAAAACCTCCCACAACTTACTGGGAAATTATCAGTACTTTTCCTTCACAAAAATAGAATAAGCATCCAAGAAGTCCAAGCAACGTGCACTAAGTGCAACGCCAGCAAATGGAGAGCAATAGAACAGCTTGGCTGACGAGTGTCAGGTTATGGACAGATGAATTCACTTGGCAATGAAGACTTTTTCAGAGAAGCGTTAGATACTAGCATGGGAGGAGGAAAGTTATATGCATAATTCCAAACAATCCAGGAAAAGCCTTGTATTTAGTAACAGCGGAAGCTGAATGAGTTCTGCAAACATCTAAATGCAGAGGGCTCTTAAGTGTAGCCTATCCCTAAAATTTGTGCCTACTGGCACCGTTTGAAGTCATGATTTATAATAAATTAGCAATAATTGCAAGCTGCAACTGTAGTTTTATCAATAGCAGATATTTGCATGTCAGTAAACAGACTCCTTGAAGGAGCAGGGAAAAAAGGCATAATTTGTCTACCTGTTTAAAAAGAAAGCTGTGGAGAATTTCACTCCTTTGGGTTCTTTTGCCTGCAGTTTACAAGACATTCCCCAAACCGTTTTGGGTTTCAGGTGAGAAGTGTAAAACCAGATCGACAACCTATTTTTAAATTCCAGCACTGGCTGTTTTCATGTTCCTAGTGAAATGTGCAAGCTTGTCCTGCCTTTATAGCAGCAACACGTTCTGGAGTTAACAGTGGGAACAGCAAAGCAGAACAAGTCAGAATTACGCTCTGTGACACAAGCTGGTTTTGAGCACACCTCAAAGTTTTTCTAGGTCTTGAAACAATTCATTTTACAGGAACAAAGCTGCAGGAGTGAGAAAAATCCCATTTAGAAGACAGTTTGCTGAAGAACAACTAGATATTCAGCATAGGAGGTAGGAAAAGTTGCTTCTTCCTACAGCTCTGAAACCCCCTGGGTATAAAAACAGTTCTATTTGACTCCTTATACTAAGCTGGAAATCAGCTAGTATCCAGACATCACTCAGATCTTCAAGTAAGTGGAAAAGAAGTCTGAGGTAAAACGAATTTACATTGGTATTCAGAAAAGAATTTAAGAAGCAGATTGCCCAAACACCTATGTTCTGTAACTGCAGACATGTAAAAGCCCTCTAAGGTACGGCAGGACGACACAACGTGTACATAACTTAACGGATCACAAGCCACTTGCTAAATGTAAATTTTACTCAGGTTTGCTCAAAGCTTCTACGCTTTGGTTAGTAACTTTAGGGTGTGGCCTGATGTCTTTTTTTCCCCAATTTAACCATATCTCCTACCCCGGTGTGAAAAAGACACACATTATTACATTTCTGCAGGGAATGGCACTGTAGGAAGCAAACACTACGCTGACTAGGTACCTTCTGTTTCTGGTCAAACAACCCAGTTTGTATAACGAGGTGCTGTAGATCTTCTAAGAACCCATCCAAGGTCTTCGCTAACCTGACCACTTCAAACCATGCCAAGCCTGTCTGCTCATACAGGAACATCTCTACCTTCAGGTCCACGTTTTCAGACCTCCTGAGCTCCTGGCATCATTGTTTGTGCAGTAAGATGGATCAACACCTCATCTATTTGAAAACTAACCATTTCTTTTTCCTGGTTTAGTTTTCACCTGGATTAAGTCCATGAGCCACCTCACCACGCAACTGCTAAGGCCAGGGAGAGGCAGCGAGAAGTACTCCTTTCAGCAAGAGTCAGACCTAAGATGGTTTAAAATAGTCGTGTAACCACAGGCTGAGTGAACAGTCAGTGACCTCTGCACTGTTCTTTAAAACAAGTCACCTTTGCTTCTGGGCTGCTGTCTGTAACCATGAGGGCAACACACAGTGTTAAATTCCATCTGCAATGAACTTTTCCCAGGAAATGCTTTTGATAGCTCTTCTCTGTCCTGCTCTGGGTACAGTGCGACCCAAGTTGCATGGGTACAAGCACGAAGGAGTCACTTCCAGGTATTGCAGAACAGCACTGTCATTAAGTCACAAGACTTAAGCCTGGAAATTACTGTACTTGCCAAAGGGAAAAACAATTTTTCAGAAAGCAAATAAACAGATAAAGAATTCTGCATGCTTATCAAAGAGCATTGGAAAAAATATTATTTCTATCCAATTGTTAGAAATCACGTCAAGCACTGTGTGCACTTTCAGGTGCTTCAATATAAGGACATCAAATACTTGGACTCAATGATCTTCAGGGTCTTTTCCAACCTAAGTGAGTCTATGATATTGAAAACGTGTTTAAAACAATCTTGACATTCATTTTGAGATGGGTCTTGTGAACCTCTTAGCTTAGTAACAGGACAGGAAGTTTTCAGATAAAGATCACAGAATTGGAAAACATGCCCATTTGTTTTGATTTCCAAGATACCCTACTTGAAATCAGATTTTTTTTTTTTTTTTTTAGGTCAAGAGTGGTATTATATATAATAACGATGTCTTCATCTCTCTACAAAACCACCTTCCTACCATTCCATGTTTTCTGCATTTGTCTGATTTTAACAGATCAGGAATTACATCCTGCCTGCTGAAATAAATACCATTTGTCGATATCCTACTTGTACTCAGTCCAGTAAATAATGCAACTGGCAAAGTAATACCAAGGAGAAAGCAAAGACTTTGCTCTTACATTGACAATGCGCCTACTATTTTTAATTGTGCCTAATGCTTGTAACTAAAGAACAAAAATGAACTTGGGACTGATTGCTAAAATGTACCTAGCAACTAATCAATATAAACTGTATTGCAAGACTGAAAAGGAGTTTTTCCCTTTTTCCCCTTGACATACTGGCTTGCTTTTCTGTAATATTAAACTGAATTACAAACACCAAGCTTTGGTAACCTATATTTTCACTGCCATTAGTTTACTGACACCTGGGAAACAATGGTATCTAACCATTTAATATTTGAAAAACATACTATTTTATATAACAATAATGAAATGAAAATGGAAAGTGCCTCCGCTGGTGACCATTTCAGAATGTTTCTTTCTGAAAACGCTTTTAGTAACAGCAGAAACATCCCCAGTAATGGTGTTCATGCTCTAAAGGTAAGGAGTTGCATACTAACTTGCAGTAGACATACAGCAATAATCTTTGTCACTACCATGCCAGCCTACCTGATGCACCAATTGGCGAGGTAGCTGGAGTCATGCTATGGACATTTAGGCCTAGATTATGGGATGGCCCCGGGGCTGGTGCTACGACAGGTGGTCCCGGTGGGGTCTCTCTCTGCGGTGACGTAAGTGGCGTGGTAGGCTGGGAAGATGGTCCACCTGCCAACCGAGCAAGGCGCCTTCGACGAATCTGCACCAAGGAAATAAGGTAACAGCAAATGAACGTGTGTGTTTGCACAGACACATGCACACACGCCCCGTGGTTCCCCCCGCCCTCCTGTGCAGCAGGGATATTCGCTCCTGTCAAACCACTGCAGAAGTTTTACTTGGTAACCTGCTAAATGGAGCCGAGTCCTATTGCCATTTCTCTGTTCTGTGAGACAGTCTAAAATACTCTTGATGTTTAGATTTTACATATGTATTTGCTGCCTTGGAAAACCATTTGCACTGGAGAATATTGTGTTTGCCCCTCCAGTTGTTGTGTAAGACAAGTTTAACATTTACCGCTCGGCAGTTTCAAAACCTGTAACACTCCCCCCTGTTTATTTTGGCATTTGATGAAACAAACTGCATCAATCTGATAAAAAGGACAATGTAAACATGACCTTTGCTTTAATTTCACACCACCTGATACTAATAAAAACATTCATGCTAAAGAAGATCCAATTGAAAGATACGAAAGAAGACTGCTGTCCAATTTAACCTGAAACACACTGAAAATATACAACTCCTCTGCTGGACAGAAGCATCTTGAGAAGTAAACAGACAGTTAATTACATCCTCTCATCACCTAAAGATATTCCACCACATAGAATTAAAAAAAAAAAAAACAACCCAATAGATTTTGGACATTAGTAGTAAGACAGGGAAGCATTTGCCTTCAAAATTCAACTTTAGAAAACTGTTTATGAACCTGTTTATTAAAATTAGTACATGACCACATAACTGTGATATCTGTGAGAAATAAGTAGACAAAAATTCATGAAGCTCAGAATTGAAACTTGGAGAATAAATGAAAAACATTAAAGAAATTATTTATTATCACAGGCTGCCCCAGAGGGTTTGCTCCTAAAGCTTCGACCCTCTGCTCAAAATAGGCCTAGCACAACATAAAAGTATCACATTTGAGGGTGTCCATTCCCTGCAAAACCAAGCAATTCATGTTATTCCCTCTGCACGTTATGACACTCAGGCATTACACGCCATGACACTCAGGCATTACACGCCATGTATCAATTTTCATTTCTGCCTCATAATCCTAAAAAACTGCCAAGCCAGGGAAAGAGTGAACAAAAGATTTGTGTCAAGTCAATGTCTACGCTACATTACTGTCGTCATTTCAGGGCCTGTGAAGCCTACTCCAACAGGAGGAAGAACAGATCAAATTAAATCAGGCTTCAAAAACTGTGGGGAAACAGTGTCTGAAGCTACATCCCCCTCCATGACAGGTGTCACCACACGAGCATGGAAGGCAGCTAGAAAAGAAATTCTTTTTTGTTGTTGTTCTTAAGACTGAAAAAAGGGGCTATCATTAGGATGTGTTAATCCCTCCTCCTCAAGCAAAATAGGGGAGCTTATTGTATAAGTAAATTATTTCGTTTTGCCTTAAGTAGAAGCTGTACGTATTAGGCTACCTAAAAAGCTTTTTAAAAATATCTGAATTTTTCACCACTTGTATCTTACATCTTAATTTTTCAGTGGTTTATCTGAAAAACCTACAGAACTACCTCACCCTCTCAGAGGCATACCTGAGATAAGGGCAGCTACACGTCCCCAAACCCACGTTCCCTGTTGCTGAATCCAAATGGCTCACAAAGCTATACCAAGAATACTACCTGTCAAACAACCTAGTTGAATTGAAATCCCTTTGAATTAAGGGGTTGAATTAAAGTTCTAAAAGCTGTTTCTTTACCATCCAATTGATCTATAACCATGTTCTTCAGATAGAGGAATAGTGGGGAGGAATGGAGAAAAAAATAAATACAAATACACACGCTAACAGCCCCAATATGCAGAAGTGGCTGAGGGAGAAAGATGAAGCTTTATTATGTAAAAAGCAAGAAAAATAAGTGTGCTGTGAAACTTCTCCACAACTCTTTGCATTCATTCTTGACAGCTAGTTCCAAACCTGATTTAATGAAGAAAACATGGGAGGAGAAAAAGGCATCGATCAATATAATTATCAATTTATTCTCAACTACAGTCAAACGTTGGTTACTCAAACAAGGTCATAGCGCTCTCCTGGTACAATCTGCACAAAAACTCTCATCATCATCATCTTCTCCCGGTTTCAAGCAGATACTCGAGGTCACTTGTGCTGCTCAGCATTCCCTCACCTACAGTGCTGGGCTAGATCAATGCCAAAGTTACAGCAAAACCCGCTGCGATCATCGCTGCCAAAACAGGAAGGCACTAAGATGAACTTTCTGCCTTGTATTTGTCACTCTTAGTCCATCAACCACCCATCCTTCTTATGGGCCAATCCCCTAGATTGTAACCTGCCCCCTAAAAAATTCTGAAAAGGGCACAGAACAGAGAAATCTGCAGACACCGAGCGGCTTCTAGGTAAGGTGTTGCAATTAAAATATTTTTCCCTGTCCCTTTAAGGATGATAGGCAAATTATACGTCTCTTCCTTACTGTTGAACAGATTAACATGAAAATATAAATAAACTCTGGAGTACTTTTTCCACTGAAAGAGACAGCTTTCACAACTGAGGGTACATTTAGCAATTGCTAAAGGACCAGATTTGGTTCTTAGATACCCTGAGCTATCATATCCCTCTAGGTTTACACAAATTCTTATTACCAGAGAAATCGGAAATTTGATCTAAGATTAAAAAGTTTTCAGTAAGAGAGAAAAAAAGGGGAAGAAACAAAGATATTAGGCTAGAAAGGCAAAGGTACAGGCTGAAAGAGGAGTTTGAGAATATAGAATAAATCTGCTGCACACACTCCAGTTAATGCCCTTGTGCCTTAAGGCCAAGACAAGGGAAGATGGAACGATGGGCAAGGGCACTACAGGAGGACTCAGAAGATGTGGCTTGTTTGCACAACGCCAGCCCAGTGCCTTCACCTAACACAAATAACACACCTTAGAACTGTGGGAGTTCAAAGTGACCTGCTCTTATTCAGACTGAATGACTGTCCAAGTTACCACGAAGAAACAAATAGCTGAGTTTTTGTTAAAGTATTTTCTTAGAAGCGTGTAGGGTACCTCAGTAATACCCACCCCTTGATTTCAGCAATAAGCATCTGCAGTAGCGACATATGACAAAGGCGTTACGTATCATTCTATTACCCAACAGTGACAAGTTATTTGGCAGCGATTAGTACACAGGTTATGGAACAGAGAATGCCCACCTTCCCTACAGAGCACAACCCCATCATACACATTCTGAAAGGTTCATTTAAAAAAATCCATCTGAATGGGAAAAGCACATTGTTTTTAATGGTACACTTTTTGCTAGACACATTGGGACTACACTTTTGAAGGGCAGTTTTCATAAATACATTTTTAGTCTTCCTGGGCTCCTTAAAAGCTGTTAGCTGGACACACTACAACAAACAATGTAACAATAGCACTCTGCTAAACCATAATTTAATTTTTGTAGCAGGCCAATAAAGATACAACCAGGAAGACTGGTCCCTTAGGCTCACACAGTTAAAAAAACAAAAAAACAAAAAAAAAAACCACCAACATCTGCTTTAGTGGCAACTGCTTAGTGAGACCCTAAGGAAATTTTTTATTCTACCATAATCGTAGAAGAGTCCAAACCTGTACAATAAAGAGTAATTTGAATGGATAGCTTTATTTTTCTTGTATTCACTAGAGCATGTTAAATTGGTTTAAGATGCTTATTTTCTGGTAACACTGGTCATGTCCTATGCTCACTGAACTACTCAAAAATCAGGTAAACATTAAAAGATGCTAAGTTCACATCACTCTTTCCCACTCTATGCTACGCTTGGCTTGATTCTACTACTTTTTCTATGCAGTTCTTATTCTCATCTTGTGCTATCACTCATGTGAAAATTCACAAACTAGGAAGAAACTTTTTCTCCTTTCCTAAAGGTTTTAGTGTGGTCTGTAGTGAATGACAGCTTGTAATGCTTTAATAAAGTACACACTGAGAGAATTTCAGTGAGAGACACTGTTGATAACAGTGTTGATAACCTTCTTGCAGCTAAAATATATCCTATAATCCCAAAGCCATTATCAATTTTATCTCTCTTCTAAGTCGCAATTTGTTAATGTTTAATATATTAATGGTTCGATATAAGATCATCTAATCTACAAGAGGCTTTCCATTAATTTCAACTTTAGTTAAGTGGGTTTTTGCCTTCAGTCACTGCCAGATAAAAAGTCTGAATCAGACAGAAGCTGCATATAATGTATTTGAGAAGGCTATTTTTCCCTGTATAGTCCACCTCTGATCCAGGATCCGCTGCACCAAGTGACAGTAAAGTGGAAATGTGGAGGAATATTAAAACAGACTTGGCTCTGACTTTTTAATGAGGGGTCCATCAACAATAAAAGGTGACAGCGTGACTCTCTTAAAATGATAGAGGACTAAAAAATATTTATATCACCTAAAAGCCCAGTCAGCTTTGGTTCCAGCTGAACTGTGCCAGAAAGACATGGAAAAACTTGAGTCACTTGAGACTAACATTTTGCCAGAAAAGGTAGATGAGTTCCTACTGGAGAACTCATCTCCTGCAGCCTCAGTTCCATGATGCAGGGATTTTGATGACGTCAGTAATTTGCTGAAGCAGTGACACAAACAAGCTTACATAGGTTAAATAATTCTGAAATTAATCATAAAACACCTCATAACCAGATGCAGTTTAACAATGAGAAGAACTGCACGTAAACAAAGTACTCGTGAAATACACCTATAAAATTGGAGATCCCTTTGCACAGCAGGAATTACAACACTAGTGTCCTATCCCACTCTCCCCAACATGGGAGCTGTGCTCCTTTTCTCAACGCTTCCATAGGGTGCGAGGACCTTCACCAAGCAAACACCTCCCAATTCCTGCTGCAACACAGTAGAATTGCTAAATCATGATATACAACGTCATCAAAAACATAGTAATCTTTTGGAATATAAATCCAAGTGACAATAGCAGCCACCTTGCTCTACAATCCTGTCGTAAGATATGATACCGAACAAAAATAACTTATTTTGATCCTCCCTGGAAGTAAGTACAACTCATTGTGTAGCCTATACTGCAGCTGGCCCAATACAATACACTTCATATGTATGCAATACACCTCAATATGAAACTATTATTTTAAAGAGATTAAGGATGATTTAAAGTCATACATTAACTAGTCACTACGCTGGGATAGCCAGAAATTCCCTATATCCTGATCTGTATCTCAACTGAATTCATTTAGGAGTCCTCCAATGCACAAACACAACACAAGACCTTAGTCTATATTTAATAAATAAAACACCACCCCTTTAAAACTAGAAACAGTTCACATTATTCCATGTCAGATGATTTGTCAATCACAACATAACACATACAACTCTTAAGTGAAGGAATGAGAGGTTGAATAAAAAAGTAAATCAGAAGAATGACAAGTCTGTATCAAGCTGTTTCAAGGAAAAAACTATATTAAATATAAGACCATACACATACATCTCGCTTCTCAGGAAACTCTGAGGAAGCAAGATTTTAGGCGTTTTAGTATGTTACAAAGTAGGTGTTCTCTTAAAAATCACACACAGAGAACGTGTAAAACGCCCAGCACCGAACACAGAAAGGAGACATCCTCCAGACAAAGACTACCTGGCAGATGGAGCAGTCAACAAACAATTAACCAGGACAGAAGCAATTCAACCCCATCGACCAGCCCGGGGGTCGCAGGTCGGGGGCAGCACGGAGAAAGGAGGCACACGAAAACCACCGAGCACAGACACCGGGCGAAGGCAGAGCGCCCCAGCAACAGCCCTTCCCACACACAGGCTTCACCTTGGGCTCAGGGAAGAGGGCCCAGGAATAGCCCGGCGACCTCTCCCCGCAGGGCCCGGCCGCCCCCGGCGGCGCCTCCCGCTCGCCCCTCAGGCCCCGCAGCCTCACCTCATCCGTGCTCAGCTCCTCCATCGCCTTCCTCTTAATGGTGAACGGAGGGAGGGCGCTTTCCTCTGCCCCGCCGAGGGGCAGCTCCGAGGAAGCGCTCTCCTGTCGCCTCTGCCCCGCGGGGCGCCTCACAAGGGCATCTCCGGGGCGGCCGCGCCGCGCCGCGCCTCGCCCTCCGGCAGCCGACCCAGCCGCCGCCGCCGCCGCCCCGGGCCCGCTCCCTACCGCCCGCTC
>JAVSBS010001176.1:34272-51053 GCA_033124195.1 Coracias cyanogaster | reverse complement strand
ACAACCACACCAGCTCATAGGGTCTGCAGTGGTGTCCAGTCTGAGAGCAGAGTGCTCCGCCTCAACCCTGAAACATCCTGTGAATGTGTTTCCCGAACAAGTCCAGTGAATGTAGGTGAATTGCTTAAGCAGCTGGATTTATAATATATTGCAGAGGAACATATAGTCTAGTTTAATAATACAGGGCTGTCTCAATAGATTACACGGCTTTTACACAATTCTGATTTTCAGTGCCAGCAAGGCAGATCCAGGTGTATTGAGGAGCACAGCACTGGTGAAACAGACTCAGAGTATTCTAAAATGTCTGTAAATCTACTCATTGTTTTTACAGCTTTAAGCCCTCTTGTTTCTGAAGAGGAAAGCGGATTGCATATACTGTGAGATTTGATGCACCTTGGCTCCTAATTTGCACACCTACCTGGTCCCTGCAGAGGGAGATGCTCCCAGTTGTTCTCTGGAGATGATTATCTTCCTCTATCGACAGAGAGGGGAGGGCAATCTTCCCTTAAATTTAGTTGCAAAGGCATGAATATTTTCCTTTCTCCCCAGCCACCCATGCTGATGAATGCTTTATTCAAGCAAACTAATTTCCAGACCTGGAAAAAAAATATTTGAGCAAGTAAGTGGTGATTCAAAAACAAAGGGAAAAGCTGTTTCAGAGGGCAGGCAAAAAGCTGTGTGTTTGTTGGAAGCAGTAAAGCTTGTGGAGGGAACAGTAGGCACCTGAATAAAACAGCCTTAAAAGCCATTCCACTATGGATGTATAAACTGAAAGATGGAGGAAGAGTCAATTTTCTTATCTCAGCAGCCTGAGCCTTGCAATTAAGGCTGTTCTTGTTTTCAGTTGTCACTTGTACTGTCAGACAGCTTAGTGTTCCCACGCAGAAAGGTGTTTTTGTGTTTACCTTCACTATCCCATCTGGAGCTAAAGGTGCTTACACACATCCAGCCCAGCCTCTGCTCAGTCTTTGAGAGGAGGCTCCTCTTCAATGCTCAGGGTGTGCTTACAGAGGGGTCATCAGGAATGTCTGCACTCGATGAGCATGTGCTTAATTTTGATTTAGATCCCTCACCTCCCCCCCTTTTAGCCTCTCTACTGGTGGAAAAAACAGTCCATCTGCTGACCTTTGAATCAAAAGGGACTTGTTAGCTGGATTTTTGCTGGTATGATGGAAAAAAGGTTTGTCTGATTCTAGAAATGGAAATTCAGGCCCTGTAAATTTGAAAAAAAATATAAATATTGGAGTTACATTAAAAAAATAGCTTAAATTGCCTTATTGATTGATATGTGTGTGCTTAAGGAAAGCACACTCTATTTACCTCAACACGCCCCAATGTTTCTCTTGATCTTTGTGAAAAGCAGGCAAAGAACTGACTATCTCAGAAAAAATGTAATTGTCTTCTCGCCCTCTTTCATATTAATATGAATCTTCAATGGCTTCAGTGAAACCTTTCGAAATTGTTGATATAAAAACTAATGCCAAGTAATCCAAAGGACAATCAAACCCATTACAACACCAGTTAACAGATCTGAAATAATACTCATCCATGGTAATTCCATCAGACCACTGATATCAGTGGAACTCGTTGGTTTAAGATTTTGGTAAATTTAATGACTTCAAAGTACCAAAGGTGATAATTACCAGAAAGTATAAGCTAGTGTCAACTGTGATGAATGGTAGTGTTCACATTTTAAATAGCTTTTTGCTGTTTGAGAAGAATATATGTTTTCTCCTCCATCGGACACCGTTGCATGCCCTAAAATCTGCACTTTTTTTGTGAGATCACTGTCGTTCGTGAGTACTGTTTAAATCTCTGTAAAAGCACTTGAGGCAAAAGAGCTTAGTTCTACTAGTCTGTCTTCCTACATGTTGGGTTTTTTAAAGTGGAAGTTTGTAACCATTTAACAATCTATTTAAAATGCCATGTGTAGTAGGATGCTCCCACTATAATGCTGTGAAAATGTCTTTAATTACCTTTTGGATAAAAGTTACAGGTATTCCCTTGATGATGACATTTTTTCCACAGTCACCTTATTAACCAGCGTGATGTGTTTAGGAAGCTTCTGTTCATAACAGCCAATGTGTATTTGTTGAGAACAATGAAGTCAAATCAATCTAATTTCTTTTAGTGACAAGGTGAAGTGCTAGGGCCTGAGCAATAGGTCCTGAATTAAAGTTGACGTATGGATGAATCTCATAACCAGACAGTATGACTGAAACCAGCAGAGGATTTTTCTCTGCTTGGAAATAACTGATTAGCTGTGAGAACAGACACACAGCTATCCTGAGAAACACATGATTTAGGACCAAAGCAGATAGAGGTGCCTCCTCCTCTTTGACTTTCTTCCCAGGCTTGGCTGACTCTGTACAGAACCCAATAAGGGGGAAAAATAGCAAGTGTCCCGCTTTTGAAGTTATTTTTGAGGATTGCCTATGCAACCTGCATTGTTTATCCAACAGTATAAAAGCTGGCCCTGCTTGCAGCAAACTTGGGAAGCTGACCTGTGCTGCAGGGTTTCCCCCGCTACCAGAAAGGTCCTCAATTGCTCACTGCAACTGGGACTCCCCAGCAACAGCAGGACAGGACAATAACATCAGATATGACGAGGGTACAGATTTGATAGGAACGCTGGAAAGGACACGGGTAATGGATTTGATTGTCTATCCATTTGGTATCTGCCGCGGTTTAGCCATGTACCGCTGTGGAATGTATCACGTTCTGCTGGTGCACCTCTCTGGCATTTGCCAGGGTGGTCTGTGCATGGCTCTGGTGGTATTCGGGGTATGGTTGGTTTCTCCCTCTGTTGAGTTTGCTGCTTGGTTCCTTTTCCCTTCTGTTATTGAGTTTGTGGTTTGGTTTGTTTTCTTTTTTGTTATATCACCCACGGTGAGCGGGTTTATTTCTTCTGTTGCCGGCTATGCTGTACCATACCTGCGCTCCATGGAGAGAGATGATAAAATCTACATCTGTTTATGTCTTCTGCTGATGGTTGCGTTCTTTATGCTAAGCCAGGTAATTGGCAAAACACAAGGTAACAGGCCTTTTATATAGGAAAAAGAAACAGGTGTTGTATATCTTTAGTAAAGCTTTGATATTGATTTCCACAATATTCCCATGAGTAACTAGTAAAAAAAAGAAAAAAAAAAAAATTTCAGTAGTATAGGGACAGAATGGATGACTAAACAAAGTAGGATGCTTCAGGGATCTTTCCTGGCTGAAATACAATTCAATATTTTAACCATTGTCATCACTAAGATGTTAAAATCTTAGTTTCTCTCTCAGTTTTATACTCCTTGTAACCAGAGGAACAACTGTGCAGGTAGCAGTTCAGTTAAAATATCTGGAAGGTAGTGTGGATCAAAAAGCTGAACAGGAGCTAACAGTGTAACAAAGTTATCGGAAGGTCAGGGGTAAGTGAAATTAAAGAGTTTGAAAAATGTGAAATGATTCTAAACATTGCTAAAAAAATAGTTGGAATGTGGTGACAAGTTTTGTTTAAGAGGAGAACCAACGGGGTCAAGAAGACCAGAGTCATCGAAAGCAGGGGAAAAATACCACAGCATAGAAAGAATGCCCAGTAAGGAAAGACAGACACGAAACTGCTTTAATGTACTGAAAATGAAACTTAGGAAGAGACACAAATCTGAGATGTGTTAAGAATGCTTATAAAGAGAGAGAACAATTTATCTTCATGTTTAAAGGACAAGAACTAATGAGCTTAGGCCACAGCAAAGAGTATTAAGCATCAGGAAAATCCTTCTAAATTGTGAACTATACAAAGTCTGAATGAATTGTCTGGAAAGTAGTGGATTGTCAACGTAGGATATTTTGAAGAATAAGCCCAACAAATATCTGTCAGGAAGGTATAAGAACATAAAAGAAGCAGATGCTCTCTTTTTTGGGGAGGGGTATGTGACATGCACATATGTGAACATCAGTTATGCTCAACTCATAATGAGTAATTGGGGAAACATTTATTGAAGTATGTAATGCCTGTAACAGGAAAAATGACATGGAAAATTCTTGGTGTTACTTGACCAGAACTGATCTGCTGTTAGAGACGTTGTAGGCAAATGTCTTTACTGAAGCTATTGTTCCCAAATGTTGTTGCTTCTGTCATTCTGTTTAACACTTACATCTTTGTCAGGCGGATTGTAATGATGATCACTTTCCACACTTCAAATATCTCAAGGGTATGCTATTCTTCAAGGCAGCAAGCTGTTAGGCTGGCTACACTGACTGTCAAACTGCACTTCATAGTGAATAATAATATGATTTTTTTTTTGGTCTTAAACGGCATGCATAGTTTCAGAATGTCTTCTATCACCACTCTGAATGCAAACACAAGCCCTTAAATCTTGTTGCAAATGAAGTAAAAAGATGTTTTGGGAATGTCAAGTCTCTAACTGAAAGAGAGTGTAAAAATTTTTGTCATTGTAATTCTGTGGTTTTTTTTGGTTATTTCCTGTGTGTCTCTGAAATGTTCTGAGGTTTAGTTGTCCAAAATAAGTCACCTGTGCTATTTGGTATGGAGCACCAAGGCTTATTGAGACTTTTTCTGAGGTTGTTTTTGGATAATGTACAGCATTTCTTTACTTGTTCAAAGCTGCCCTGGATTACTTGGTTGGTTTGAGACACTCTTCAGCCTAACTAGGCTAAAAAAGGTCTATAAAAGCTGAAATTACCCAATAGCATGAGAAAAGTCTCATAATAGTTATATTTTGTATTCATTTCACTGGATATGTGTTGCCCCTATTGTTAACTCAAATCCTTGCTTAATTCTGTTTTACCTTCAGTTTCATAGTAAATATTATTAAGCCTGAATATACCTCCCACATCTCTGCAGCAATCTGTTTGATCTATTTTGAATGGTTATCTTTTTCAAATATTATTTCAACTTGTCAACATGCTTAAAGAGTGCATGTCTTTTCACAGATGACACTGTGCCACCTGGGTTTCTGTTCAGATAATAAATGCCCCTTTCTTCATTTAATCTCGCTTCCAAATTTACTTTTTAATGCCTGACCACTGTTCTTTCACCTTCACCTAATTTCCTATTCCTCTATGTATTTACCTGTTCGCATAAAAGAAAAGATTTTTAAAATGTGAGGCTAATCCTTATGTTGCCTATTTCCTTGACTAAGAATTTTATTTAAGCTATGCCAAGCTGACTCTCTAAATTGACTTACTGATCAAAAAGTAAGAAAATAACTGATTTTACCATCCTACCGGTTTACTTTTTCATTTTTCCTTGTTCATTTTAAAAGCAGTCATATGAAATACCAGCATAGCTTGTGTACAGGCTGTGTGACGTTAGCATTCGTTTTGAATTGCTTGAAGAAACAATAGAAACACAAACTAGAGGCATCCGAGGTCAGGTATAAACATCCCAAGGCTGTGAGGATGTTTAAAATGGTTCGTTGTGTTGAAAGGTGAATGAGTGTTTTAGCATAAGCAAAGCAGGGCTTACAGCATTTTCATTTACAGCTTTAATATAATGAAGTCATTTTAACGAGTGCACAAACTACCTTGGAAAGCAGCATGCCTGTGAGTATGAAAAAGCTTTACTTATCTATGCTGACTTACCTTGACCCTGTGTGTTTAGTTGTCAGGCAAAGACCATGAAACCCCAGTCCTTCTGACTGCAACGTCCACTTTAGCGTAATTCAAAGAGCAGCTTTTCTTCACATATCCTAGCAGAGAGAGAGAGAGAGATCCAGAAGCCGAGCATTTCTCTCTTGTTCTCTCAGTTAGCTCTTTCAGGGGTTAATTTAAGTGCCTCTCATCTCAGATGACGGTGTATTTTAATAGTCAAAGTAACTTATAGGATGCTTAAATAACTATACCACCTATAGAAGATATTTTGGAAAAAAGCTTTATTTATAATCTCTTCTGTTCTTGAGATAACATTTTCTTTAACTAAATGGAAAATTATTTGGAAATCTCACTTTTTTTACATTGTTTGGAGATAATAGTAATAGATCAAATACCAGCATCATTTATTAATGTTTTCTTACAACCAAATGAACACGTAAAAGATCAACTCATTTTGTAAGAGGAGAGCTGTTCTTTTCCGGGCTCGAAACGAAAAATAAAATAAAATAAACCTTTGCCCTGCCATAAGTTTGCCTGGTTGCACATCAGACTCTTGGATACATGCTATATGGCTGTCAGCTGCAGAATCCCCTTGTATGCGGATTTGTGTGTGTGTCTGTATATGTACATGGGCCTTATTAATGCAGCTCCTGAGGGCTGACTGGCCCATGGGCTCCCTGGTTTGTGGTTGCCAGACCTTTCTTTTTTTTTTTTTTGTATGTGGATTCTCTGCTTTTATAGTTTATTCCTCCCTGCCTGTCTCATTCATCAGCTCCCGTCCCATCCCATCCCATCCCAGCCCAGCCCAGCCCAGCCCATCCCATCATGCAAAGCTAAGGTACCAGAGGAGACTCTTCTTTGCTGACTCTAATAGTAGTGCTAATCTCTCATGAGCAGGTGGAGAAGTTACCTGCTATGGCAAACAGCAGTGGCAGAGTGCAAAAGGTAGTAGATATGTACTTAAGTGAATACGAATCAAAGCTGAACTCTTACTCCTTGTTGTGGAATGGCTTTAATGAAGCAAAAGTATCGGAAACATCTCCTTTGGCATCATCTTGGAATATCTTTATCTTCTACCTTGGGAAGATAAAACAAACAAAACAACTTCATTTGTAGTTAACTGTGTGGTTAAGCTGTAACTGTGTTCTTTCAGGAATTTATCACACATTAAAAATTCAAGTATTTGCTTTGGAGTAGACCAAAAATCACTTTCTCACAAGAGAACTTTCTTTTCTATCCAGAAAAGTACAAAAAGAAGTAACTGATTTCATAAATGCTCCATAGACTTTTTTTTTTTCCTTGATCAAGGATTAGTAAGTGGAGGGGTTGTTTTTTGTTGGCTTTTTTTTTTTTTACTGTTAGAAAGATGATAATGACAATATAGAGAATAAAGTGCTATCATGATTTGTGTGTGTAAATGTGTTAAAATATTTTATGTCATTTCTCAGGTCATATAAAGCTGGATGAAGTATTCTGTTTGTGAATTTGCTGCCTTGGGCTTTTTGGCAGAAAATCAGCTTCTGGAGAAAACATCGTATCTTCTGTAGCTCCTAGAAAGCAAGCTTAGAAGTGTAGCTATTTAGCTGGCTGCTTGTGTAAATAACTGCTCAGAAAGAAAGAACTGAGCTTTGGAGAAATATTTTGACGTTTTTAGTTGTCTTTGATAATGAAAGCTGAAATACTTTTCTAAACGGACTCTTACAATTCTTCTAATTCTCCCTGTAACTCTTTTTTTTTGTTGTTTGTTTTTAAACCTTACAGAGTCTGTGAATTAATATTAGACAGAAATAAGATTAAAAAAATTAGCAAACCCACAGCCTCCTGTATATAACTATAACTTTACAGTCTTTTAATTTAAAAGAGCTCATTTAGAACTTAATGAACATGGTGTGCTAGTGTATATTACAGGATAAGTTTCCAAATAATAACAGAAAATCAGGTTGCTGTTCCCATATGATGCTAGCAAGTTACATCGTAGAGAAGGCTCTAGAGTGAAGTGGTCATCTAAAATTTAATTTAGGGCTGAAAACCTGTACTCTATTCCTCATCATCCTCATCATCAATTTATCCTGCACTCTCCATTTTAATTCTTCTGTGATGATCTTTGAAAATACAGCTGTCATGAGAATGTCAGATGAACAGAAGTACATGATATACTGATCCATCAAGGCAACTGAGGACATTGACCTCCTTTACGTAAACTCATGTTCCATTTCAATCAAATATGTCATCACATCACCCGTAAGTTTACCACAGCTCTGTGAAAAGTCCGTGCTGGAACATAGGACAGCCATCATGACTCAGCCATCCTGCTGAGGCCACTTACAATGAAACAGGACTCGGGAGTGGGTGAAAATCATCAAGTGATAATAAACATGTAGTTTCGTTGTTCGTAATATATTGATTGGGGAAAAGTGCACCTGGGGAAAGTCAATATGCCTGTATACTGTTGTCCCAGCTGGACAAATGCACTTAGGGTTTTCTTGTTACTGTAATTACAGAAGTAGTCTGTTTTAAAGGAAGAATCCAGCTACCATGTAAATGGGCACTGAACTTAGCAGAGCAGCACCAGGTTGTTACTTCTCAGCTGCATCAGTTTTCCTATATAAAGGAAAAAATACCAGCAGAAAGGCTTTTCTAGATGGTTTGTTCTGTAGATACATTTAACTAATAATATAACATAAAAACCATTAGGCAGTCAGTTCCAGAAGGGGAAACAATACAGAGACACAATCACCTCTGCCAGAACAGGTGTGTTCTAGTAACATGTAATTACAGTAATTAATGGTAAATTCAAGTAGCCCTATTAGAAATACTTCAAGTTTGAATTAGAATTCCCATGCACCCAAGGTAAACAGAACTGTTGACAGTGCAAGTGACCCTTTTAGACAAAACTACAGAGGAGGGTGAAGTAGTGGTAGGAACAGAACATGTTATGAGACAGGAAGTTGTTCAGGTTTACTGCATCCTTCTCAACTTCTAGTGAGTGTACTACAGATACTCCTGTTGTCAGATAAAACTTGGTGGCTTCAAAATGAATGCAGTTGAGAAAACTAGTTTTGCTGTAAGCTTGCTCTTGTGTGTTTGTGGCGGTATGAAGAAGAATCACTGCTAACACAAAGCTTTCTTCAGAATAAGGTGAATCCCACTATCCTTTCAGAAATTTCCCACCTCTGTTCCTGCTGGGATCCCTATTATAGGAGCAGCAGAAAACTTGCCAAGCTCTCCAGTGACATGGTGCATGCCAACTATTTGGGAAAAAGAAGGAATAAAAATTGCTTCATAATGAAGAAGGGATTGCACTCTAGAAGATACTTTCCTGGTACAGGAAAGAATAAAAGTGCAAGTTTGCCTTAAATTGAACTTTTTTTTCTTTTTTTTTGGAGGGGGTTGATGTTAATTCATAAGCATAAAAAGGCAATTCAGCTTTTCCTTTTTTTCACAGCTCAGAAGGTATTTTCTATTTTTAAACTTGTTTAAAGTAGTGAAGTGAATTTTCTCTTCAATGTTCAGTTTTAGGTGGAGAATGTGGAGGGGTCTTAACCATGTAATTTTGATATAAAAGGTAGTTTCATACTTTAAACATAGAGCTTATGTTGAAAATAAAGCTGTTTACAACAGCTGCTCTTATGTAAATACCTAAATACATACAACTGAAAATGTTGTGTATTTTTGTAAGTAGGGCAAAGGGGAAACTCAAAAACTGTCTTTGGTGATAGCTTCCCCTCTCAAGCAAAGAACATAAATAAAAATTGTGTTATTTTCCTTCTTTCTGTGTATATATGTGCATATATGCCAAGGGGAGGCTGCCTGCACTGTGAAATACAGCTCTGCCTGGTCTCGCCAGCTTCATACCACCCTCTCCAGCAATAGCCCTTCTCTCTACAGTGTCTCCCTTTCCAGCTGTACATCTGTGCTCCTCATATTTCCCAGGACTGGCCAACACACAAATCCTCCCTTTCAGTTTGCAGAGGTGAGTCGGAGCCAGCTGAGGCAACGAAAAAAATGCTGGTAAAACAGAATAAAGAAAAGAGAGAAGACAAGCTGTGAGAACCAGCAGAAATTAAACACGGGAATAAGAAAGGTATGCTTAGTGTTTTCCACCTACGATTCCACTGCCTCCAGGCAGTACCATATGAGTTCCTGCGCGTGATGTAGGTTAAAGCTGCTTGACAATATGGGTCACTGGAGATCTCTCAGCAGCTTGATGCTTCTGAGATGAAAATGGTGGAAAGCCAGGGACAGTTTGTCTATGGGTTCCCATCACACTTCCTGAAGAGAATAGCTTGGGCACTCCTATCTGCATTCTTGCTCATGCTGATCTTACATAGGATAAGTACATGAATGCCCATCAGCATGCTTTGAGCTGCCAGTCATACAGAGGAGAATAACCTATCTCCTCACCTCACAAAGCTCTGATAAACTGTACCCAGCTGTCCAGGTGCCAGACATAGGTAATCTTATGATAGCAATGCCACATGAATTAAAATCTTGCTTTCTTTTGAGCCAAGAGCAGGTACTGGAGATGTAGAGACAACTCTTCAGATTTTTGTACTATCTGAAAATACACTGTGAGGATGACTTTGCTAGTTCTTCCAGATCTCATTCTTGTTAATGCAGTATGTGCTATAATTGCATTTACTGAAGACTGAATTGGAAGGTGCATTTTTCAAGGGGTCAGATGTATATGCACCAAAAATCAGTCCCTTGCCCCAGGGTCTTACTCTTCCCTAGCAAAGTAAGGGTAATACTGAAAATAAATTGCTAACAACTAAACCACTTTGGTCTGTAATAGGCAAAATATTTTGGTCATAGAAGCTTTATGGTATGAATCTGAGTAGTTATGGAATTTGGGCACAGCTTAATATGCTTCTTTTTTTTTTTTGCTATGAGAAATTACACCCCACCCCACCACCCACAGCAGTTAGAGCCTTTGGTGAAGTGTATGTCTGTATGTGTAAACCAGCTTACAGCACTTGGGACCCCCTTTTGTTAGCTGTGCTACCTTTTAAATGTCTCACAGTGTTACGTGGACCAAACATATGCTCAGTCTGTATTTTTTACAATAGTTTCTGCCTCTCGGGACTTATTTGGCATTGTATTTGCATTTGCTCTTGGCGATGAGGAAGGTTTTATGAGGAAAATTATTCTTCTGTTTGTGGTTATATCATCCAACTTTTCTTTCTCTGGCCTGTCTTGTTCCACCAACTACAGTCAGCATCCTTGCTCCTGCTGGTACAAGCTGTTGCCCCAGTCTGCTCCAGTCTTCTAATTTGTGAGTCTTGCTGTTTATTCTAAGTCCTTTGCTGTAGTTTCCCTGTGAGTAAGTGCTGGCTTTCCTGCCTTGCCAATATTCCAATTTCTTTCCTTTTATTCCCAAAGTTCTATATTTGTGATGCTGCAAAGTAGATTGTGTTCCCCATGTTACTAATTTTTGTGAGGAGCTTTACACTTTTTATTTTACTAGTAAATCCTAGCATGATTGCTGATGCCTGATGGGATGTCTGTGCTGACCTAGCATGCAGCAGCAGTTTCTTTCTCCCTCCTACATTGCTATTTTTTATCTCTTGCCATTTTAATCATTAGTAGGGTGTTCTGGGTTTTTTGAATCAGCTAATGCTCATTCACATAATTTTCTTCTCCTCATCTCTATCCCATACAGCTGCCACGTTTGATTTACTCTAACATTTATTTGACTCCTCAGGCTTTACCTATGTATTTACACCTGTTTTATGTGGACAACTTTTCACTTCTTCGCTAATGGCTGTTGCAAATGTAGCCAGTTTCAGCCACACCTTAGTGAGGTAAAGTTATCCAGGAGAGAGCAGTTTCTACCCTTTTTGTGAAAACAAGCAGCACTGAAAAAGAACACCACTGCAGTTGTTTTCATGTATGTGTTACTGGACGCTAGAGATGCTGTGCTGCAGAGAACACTTTGGAAGGGCTCTGAGGAGAGAGGCTTTCATTTCACTTATGACATAGATCCATGCAAAACACAGCTATTGGTTCGTACTGGTTTTACTTGCAATTTGTATTACTCTAACAAAAGGCACACTTCACTAACATATGTCTTTCCAGTGGCAAGTATATATGGAAGTTGTGTACAATTGAAGTGGAAGATCCATTAAATTATATACCTGCTTAAGAAAAAAAAACCCATCTTGTTTACTGTTGTAAAGAATGTAGGATGTAATTTTTTTCCCAAGAAGACTTGTTTACTTGACAGACTTGTATTTCTGTCTTTTTTGCACGTACCTGGGAGCAGCATCTGAAACCCTGTTTGCTTTCTCCTTTTCAGGCTTCACAATCTGCTGTTGGACAATTTCCTGCTATCATGTACATAAATCATGCCCATACTTGAGTATTCTGTATGACTTATTTTTTTTGCCTGCATTTACCATATGAGTTTATTTTTAGTCTTTATTCTTTCAAAAGGTGCTGGTTGAACAGAATCTCTCTTCTTTGACTCTATCTTTCTTGCCAGAGGTTATTCTACTGAGACTGTTAATGGAAATGCATGAAGCTGAAAAATCTGCAGCAGCAAGGGTTGCTGTAATCCTTCAGCGTCATTCTACAGGCAATGAGGTTTTCCAGGGGTAAAATAGGTTTACGGTTCAGGCGCTAACTGTAGCTATATCATGTCTATCCCTGTGATACATTAAATAATTATTTCTATTCAAGAATAAATTTCCTGGTGTGAAGGATAGTGTTGATACAGGTGACAGCATCTGCTTGAATGCCTGTATTTCTGATTTCCAGAGCTCTTCAGAACAGCTCTGTTACTCTGGGAGTTTCTGATATGGCAATTCTTATTTTTGCTTTGCCCCATCCCAATGTAATTCCCTTTATCATCCATTACTTTCAGTAATTATTTTCTACACAGAAACAGACATCTGAGGTCGGGCCACTTTAATAGAGTACGGTTGATTGAAATTAAACAAGAAGCATCAGTGTAAGGCTATGCAATGAAAGGGCTGTACAATCCAGGGCTCTTGCAAATGGAGGAGATGGTGGCTGGCAGTGGGCAAAATGCTTACGAGGGGCAAACCTTATCTTTAGTACTAGACCTAGGTATTTTTAAATGATTTGTCTTGTTCATCTTCCTTCTCCTTATCTGTATTAACATCAAATGAAAAAATCTTTCTCACAAGATTTTCCACGTGACATTTCAGGCAAGAGTGAACAGTTCGACGTGATATCTGTGGTCACACCCTGCCTCTACCAGTCCGTACCTCAAACAATAGCCCAAGCACAATCCTTGTTCTATTAATTACTTTCCTTAGAATTGCCTCTTTGGTGAAGGATAATCCTTCATGGCTGAAGGTAGAACTGGTTCAGGTGGGGTGAATTAGTGGACACTAGCAATTAGGTATTGCAGATTTCTGTATTGTCGACAAAATTATAAGGATTCTTTCCATCTGATGTTAATTATTTTTATCACTGTTGACTACTACTTTTCTTAAAATTGCCTCTAAATATGTCTACAGGGGTGCAAAGGAGGAGGAGGAGATCCAGGTCTGGTCTAAGGAAGGAGAAGGAAGGTCTCGTGAGTTAGGTTGCCTCTAAGTCTGTCACAGGCCTACGTTCTCTGAAAACAGATGTTCTGCTTGTCAGACACACAAGGATAGACAACAGTTAGGTACCAAATGTATCTATTTTTCTATACCACAGCTACAAATCACTTGAGTGTGTTTACAATCCTTCTGACCAATCTTCTGTTATTTTCCCACAGTAACCAAGAGAACCCATGCAAAAACAAGTTGTCAAATTGTACCTGAAAACTTTCAGATTTTAAAAAACATTTGTAGCATGTTCGGTATAATTTGAAAGTAAGTAAGTGTCAGGATTTTCACTGCACTGTGGTTTGAGAGACAACCAAATTGACAATTAAGGGGTAGATAGTATTAGCTGGAAGGCTGAAGAAAGGAAGTAGAGAACCATTAGATCAGGATGGAGTGGCTCATGGAGCATGGAAGCACTCCTGCAGCATGCAACTTACAACCCTTTTGACATACAATGGCCTGTTTTCATAGCTGATACACAGGGAAATTAAATGATGTGACAGAGTCTAAGTGTAAACAGAATTCAAGTGAAATCTAAGGGCTCTTGATACCTGAACAAAATATGTATTGGTCGTTCAACAGAAAACTGTAAATATGTGACAACTATCCTTTGGTAAATGAATGGTCAACCCATTTTTTATTTGCTTTGAAGGATAGGCTACAAGTTGGGAAGAACAGGCATTTGGATAACCAGTTGGGTGTATCTGATATGCTTCAGCTAATTTTTATTATACTGTCTAAGCCCTATCAGTTTATTTCAAGTATTTGACTTACACGTCTAACCTAAAATAATTTTAAGCAAGTGTTTTAAATTACTTTAAGAGGTTGATATTAGCAGCTTGTAATATTTTTTCTTCATGCGTTTATGATTCATTTGCTTAGCGTTTTAGTATAGGGAAAGCCTTCATTTGAACTTTGAGTGTCTAAAGTTCCTTTTATTATTCTTGTTGACTTGGAACTTCCATTCAAATGCTTGAATATTGTTGTAATAGTATTTGTGAGAAAAAAAAAAAAGTGAAGTAATTTGACAGAACTGAGGGAGAATGTATCACTAGTGGAGTCAACATAGTGCACCAAGACATACAAATAGTATTTCTGAGCATAAAATTGTTGGGAGAATGAAGAAACTTCTAATTTTGTCTAGAAGTGTGGTGTTGATTGTCAAAAATATTTCCCAGTGCCAAAAATATTTCCCAGTAACCATTAAAATGGTTACTTCTGGCAATGGTTTTGGTTTTAGTGAATAAATATTTTCTAACACTTCTCCTCCATCTGCCCCAAAAATCAAAAGAACCCAACCCCAAATATTTTGTCAAAAAAATTGTGACTAGATGAATCTGACATAATTTGTGCTCAGGAACCGATAGATATAAACAAACATTGATATCCATGTCGCTGATCTGTTTGAAAGCTGGCTCAACATCTGTTACTGTTTGGCAGAGGGGCACAGAATATACAGATTTTTAAAGCCTGGAAAAATGCTTTCATATTTATGCAATGATTGATATTTCATTGCAATTATTAACCTGATAAAATTCTTCACCAGAGGTAGGATGATGAGAGAAGTTAAGAGACAGGCACATCTGCTGGTCTTTTGGAGATCCAACAAACTTCTAAAGGAGATTCAGACTTTGAACTCCTTTCAAGTTTATTTTTGGCCTGAAATCCTGAGAGGACAGTAATGGGCTGAAAGGAAGCACGCTCTAGTGCAATATAATGTGTCCCAGAGGAGCCTTTGTGATGGGTCTCTAACCAGTTTCACTAGTCAAATGTTTTCCTTGGAGAGAGAATGGGAAGCTGGCCATTTTCCTAGTAAGTTGAATACCACTATATCTATGTCACTTCTAAGCTTCTAATAGTTATTAAAGGATACTTTCAAATATTCCTCCTCACAAATAATAGTTATTGTGTAGTCATAATTAGAATGGACTAAGGCTTCTGAAAACAGTTTAGAAGTACCATGAATGAGAAGCAAGTTCAGAAAAATATAGTTCATTAAACGGCGGAAAAGTGAAATTTTGAAATGATGGAAGATGACCTTTATAATCTTAAATGTTGAGGTGTTTTATTCAAGAAATTCTTAATTTGTTTACATTTGAGATACAACAGTTTTAAAATCAGACATTAAAAGTTTAATCTAACTAGCTATTATCCTCAATAAGTTTTGCAGTATCAAAATCTGCCTGCGCTGTTCTGTAAGATGTTAAGCAGCTATCCCCAAGCTGAAGTTAAAAGAGCTAGAAACAGAACAGAGTCGTCACTCTATTTTCCCCAGCCAGTTTGTTGCTTAGCCTGGAAGCAGGTGGTGAAGCTGAGGATCAGAGCTAGAATCATCGGTAGTATTTTACAGTGTTTCATGGATGACAATCCACTCCTGCCTGGAGGCAGGTTGAGATCCCCTGCAAGAAGAACAGTGCCCAGAGCATTTACAATTCCTTGTGGAGCCCACAACAAAGTTGCTTTGTCTTTTCTGAGGCTAACTGGCTAAACACCAGGCTCGTATTTTTGGTAATGCTGGGGTTTTTGTTAATGTTGGGGTAATGCAAGCCACAGTTGTGTTTTCAGGCAACTGAATTTACAAAACTAGGGCTTTAAACTTATTTTCTCACTTTACCTTAACTAGAGCTGTAACAGCCAATGTTTCCAAGGAAAAGTGCAGGTATAAAAGGACAGCTGGCAACTCTCTTGAAAAGTATAGTCATAGGTAAAAAATAAGCCTTTTTTATGATGGTGTTTTAGAACAAATTGCCACTTTGATATATTATAATGATATGCAATTACAGTTTACAAATTCATACAATTAGAAATGGAAAAGGCCAGAATTTAAGTTGTCTGTCAGCTCTCATGACACATATGATGGCACAATCTTTGCTCTCCATAAGACTTCTCAGTCTATTACTCCCAGTATATTCTTTTGTGGTTTTGAGCTGGAATCACTGAGCAAGCAGCAGGGGGAATCCTTCTGGTTTTAGTTTCTTTGCTGGAACAATTGTGTGGGAAACACTGTAAAAGTCCAGTATAAATGGAATTTGTTGAGAGCACAAGCGCTAGCCTCTGTTGATCATGTGTTAATTACAGTGGTATTGTTTCTTTCAGGATGCTCTTAATTGTACCCGTGTAAATCTGTTTTGATGTTTTGGGCATTGCCTCTCTTCTAAAAGAATAAAAATTTCATTGAATTATGATATAAAGCCTTCCAATCTGAGAAAGCCATATTAACATGGCTTCCCAACCTTCTGGAAAAACACAAAGCCTCTCTCGTGAGATTAGCCTTGAAACAAAATCAAGGGTTTGAAAATTTTGGCATTACTAATCCAAATTTTTAATAGTTCAATGACTGAAAACAGGAAAGTGTTGGAGCCTTTTACCAAATGCATTGAACTGAACTTGTTTGCAATGGTAGTCTCACTTTTTCAACCCTTGAGTGTATTTGTTAGTAGAAATGCTATTTAATCTGTCATTCTCATCCATAATCAAATTCTTCAGTGGAACAAAAAAGGATGTTTACTAGATATTGCCAGCCTATAATGAAAGAAAAAAATGAAATTTGAATGTTGTGATTTCAAAAGCAGAAACAGTTGATGCTAAAAGTAAAAATGATCTTTCCCAAACATTGCATAT
>JAVSBS010001176.1:7484-34262 GCA_033124195.1 Coracias cyanogaster | reverse complement strand
ATTGACTTTATTCCAATGTGTTAATGAGTTTTGGACAGGGACACAGGGCAATTCTATCATGGATATTGTCTTTCTAGGCCACTGAAGAGAATGAGCTGTCACAGGCTTTTAACAGTAACAGCATCAATGCCATCTTGGTGCGCATCAGAATATTGAACAGTTGTTGGCAGATGTCTGGCACTACAGCAGTAATTATGAATCTTTCCCTGTTGTATAATTTCTGTTTAATTCACTTTTAAAATGAAGTCACACTGTTTATAGACTCTTCAGGTATGTTCAGGTCTGCAGTCTATGGTGCACACGGCACAGCATACACCAACCTGTTTTCTTAGATGAAATCTATGCAAGTCTAAAAATAACTCTATGAACATATGTGCTAAAGTACTTTGAGGTAGCCTTTGTTTTCTCTCAGCCTAATGTAATAAATCAAAACTGTAGAGCCAAGCACATGGTGTTGCAGCTTCTCTTGCACGGTCATACATCACTTCTCAGTGCAAGAAGGAAACTGCTCATATGTATATAATATATAATCTGTAGGAAGTATTTATGATAGGATTTTTAGAAGCAACATAACACTTGTGAGAAACTTACCCTCCACCTCTATAAAGAAAAAAACATGCTAAAAAAGGGGAATGGCTGATAGGAGTAACTTGCTATAGAAATGTTTTAGCACTTTAAGGTTTTTATACTTACAGATCACCTGCTAGATGATTATTAAGTGTTCATTGTCTTGTGGTTTGTACTAACTGACATCAAGGTCTGTTCACCAAAAGTCTGTCTCAGAGCGCCTTGAATAATACATGGACCTCATTCACATTCCTGTGGGTTTTCTTCAAGGCCTAATAATTAATGATTGGAACGGCTTTTTTCATCTGAGGAGTAAAGCACATTGGTATGAAGCTGAAGAAACATCGCTCTGTTTTGACATGCCATGTGCACTCTGTTCAGTGGGAGAAAGTTTGTCAGATTATCACTTGTGCTTATTAAATTGGCTCAAGCATTTAAAACGTGAAAGCAAATTGCTCATAGAAAAGAAACTAAGCTTGTAACTCTTAAAAAACCCCCCAGCTGTTCTGCTAAACAATGAATGACTATGGATGGCAAGGAAAGTCTGTTGCTGATCAGCCTGACAGAAGGACTGGAGGAAATGAGGAAGCTGTTACTAACATCAGTGGTGTAGGGAAGTGTCAGAGAGGCAAAAGGAGGGGCCGTGCAAGGGAGTTTAATACATATGCAAAGCTGACAAAGGCAGCATCCAAGCCTTCAAAGATCTACATCTCCCTAATTAATAGATCTTAGGACAATAACAACAAATAGTGCAGACAGGGTGCTATCTGTTTTCTGTTTTGTGTGCCTTGTTTGTTGGTGTGGTAAAGCTAAGTGGTGAGGTAGCATTCAATTCCTTAGTTATTTCAATGGGGTTTTGTCTGTTTGTTTGCAACTGCTGTAGGCTCATGAAATGTCCTTTCTGATAACATCACGTCTTTGTGAATTTTTAAAAAAATCTAAATGTGTATTCTGACATTTTTCTGTGGGTGAGTGAAAGAACAGTCATGTAATTTAGAGATATACCTTTTAGCTGGTTTGCCTCAAGCCGACTGAATGAGATGCTACATTTCCTCTTCAATTTCTTAAAGATAGTGTTTGTTCTCAGTGTATTTTTTAAAAAAATAAGGTATTTTTATATTACTGTTTACAATTATTAAATACCTTTGGCCACACTGCTGTTGGGAAGTATGGTTTATGCTGATAAAACTCAGGTGACTGAAAATTTATCAAATTCAATTTTGGATAAAATAATTTCTAACAGTATTTAATAAAATTAACTAAAGGCATGATTTATATTCTCTGTAAAGTGATCTGCCTGCAAATCAAAGCTTTGGATAATGATGGATCCATATATCGGAACAATGATATGAAGTAATAGAATCATAACATCATTAAGGTTGGAAAAGATCTGTAAGAGCATCAAGTCCAACTGTCTTTGGTAGGAGACTGATATAACAAGCTCATTGTGCAGGATTGACATTGTGCAGGTTTTTTTGGCTTGCCTTCTGGTTAACATCTTAATTCTTTGCAATTTTTCTCCATATTTGGTCTTCAAATAGCCCTAATATGTGTGGGGTGGAATTTTTTTTTTTATTTTGGTTTTTTTTTGTTTGTTTTATTCAAGGAGGTAGTAAGGAAACGAGCCCTAAACATTTGACTACTGAGACCTCTTTTTAAATGGACTTTAAAAGCAATTTTAAAATACAAAGTATTTGTTATCATGGTTATTTTAATGTTAAGTGAAAGCAGTCAGAGTTGAATGAGCTGTTCATATCATTTAGATTTTCACACTGACTGTTTTGATGAGTTTAGGGAGGCTCCTGTGAGTAAACTACAGGTAACTAGTAATGATCAGGAATTACCTGCCCACTCATTGGTAGCAACCCCAACCAGCATTTTCAGATTGGCTTTCTGTTTCTTAGTCTGGATTCCAAAATTAATGCATTCTCCACAAGTGTGGTTTACCTCTTGTCTGAATGATGAGACCGGTGCCCTGAGGTCAGGCTGGAACAAAACCTGTTCGTTTGCTTCTGTCTTAACAGGGTGCGTGGAAAGCAGAAATATTGTCTAGTGAGACTGATTTTTGACCTGTCTGTAATAGCAACTGAAGAGTGCTGGGAGAAGGTCAGTCTTCTGTTTCACCAAGAACTCTGACTGAAGGCTTCAGCTTCTTTAACCAAAGCAAAACACCCCCCTCAGTCTTAGGATTAACTTTTAATAAACTCTAGTTAGCAAGCAGATAACTAAGTCCTTGGGATATTAAGGAAGGGGAGGGATTTTTAGCTTTATTGATCAGTTATTGGAAAAGAGGAGTAACTTGAAGTAAAATGAGACAGAAGTACCCTGGTGCAGACTCTTTGACAGCACTGGTGCTGATCACAGACAAAAAGATGGGCCATCTCTATGGGGAATGCCAAAATTAGCAGATTTTTTTTGTCTCCTTTCAGAAGGTCACAGCGTAGTGGGGTGATGTATTACATACAACTGCCATATGGCACCACTTGACAATATGGCTGTAATTAAAAATAACACCTAAACACTATAAGGCTACTGTGGATTTCAAGAATAAGTGCTTTTCAATCTATCCTATCTGCAGGTTTCCCATCCTATTTAATCTGCTGACTGCTTTCATTGAAAGGAGATGAGCTACACTTTTTACATGTATTCTACAGTAAATCACTAGAAATACTCAAATACTGAATACAGAAGGTAAATAAACAAGCATGTCTCTTAACACAGCCAGTAATCCCTTTACTGTAAATGTTGTCAAGCATAGCAAGAGACAACGTATTCCACTTGGGAGTATTTAATCCCTTTCAAGATAACTTTCTTAGATTGGATTTAAATGCAGAGTGTAAAATATTAATGCAAGTAGTTCTGCTTTTGTTGTCTGTGAATTATTCAGATCTGATTATCTGCCATGTGTAGTCTGCAAGTTCACAGAAGAATCTAACTACTCTGACAGTCAATTATTTAGAAGCTTTAAGAAAGTATAATCTGCTCAAGTACTGTAACTCAGCTGATTACATTAACACAGCTCAGGAAGAAGTATTTTGTCATTAAGACAAAGGTCGTTAAGAAAAAGGTACTTGTGTGTTATGAAGAAAGAGGTGTTTTCAAACCACAGTTACACCCAGGAAGGTAGATTGTAATGGAAAACCCATAGTATTGGAGTCTTCTTTCAGTGACAGTTGTTTTTATTTAAGCTGAAACATATGCTGGTTTGAAATGCTTGGGATGGCATGCAGATATAAAAACAACTCATCAACAAACATTCCTTCAAGAATCGGATAATAATGCCTAGATGCTGCACAAAATGGTTAAAAGAGTTTAATGATAGGAGAAATAGTTGAGTGGAAGCAGAAGTGAGGTGGTGTGGGCTGAGACTGTACCACTGCGTATCAGGGTTTCATATTTTCTGTCTTGTCCTTTTTCCTGCTTGTCATTTTCTTCAGGACAGGGATCACCTCCAAGTGCTTGTGTGTTCTAGTACATGACATTGCACACTGGGATCTTGGGATGCATGTTACATCATTATAGATTTATAGATTATAGAGTGTAATAAAGTTAATAAGGGTGTTAAGAGCATATGGATGTCATAATGGGATTTTAAAAATCTTTTGTGTGTAACACTGTGACAGGAATAATTGACATGTAGAGTAGAAGTGCATGTGGATGGATAGATTTCTAGGAGAAAGATGTGAGGGGGAAAGAAAAAAACACAGTGGAAAGAAATGTAGAAAGCTAGGAAAAGAGAACAGACACAAAGACTGTATTTCACATGGAAGGAACAATTACCCTAAAAGTTTAAAGAAATTGTCTTCAAAACCTTTTCATATCATTGCTATATGTTAAGGATGGCCGAGCTGAGGGGGAGAGCAGTAGAAAGTTGGGGAAAGATTTCAAAAAGCAAGAGATGTTTTGATCTACGTCCATGCCTAGTATCTTAAGTTTTATTCTGAATGCAGCATTGCACATGGCTCATGACACGCTTATAAAAGAGTGATGTCGTAATGACTTAGAATAGGAAACAAGCCTTTTGGGCAGCTTTTTGGACCTCCAGAGGTCCTGTGAGTCTAACTATTTGAGGTGGCTAACCAGTCTGGTTTGCTGCTCTCTTAATACCACTCTCCATTCAAGCCTGCTGCATTCAGCCCCACTATAGCAGAGTTCAGTTTATTATGAAGGCAGAATGTGTTTACCTTTCAGGACAAATGACAGTCTCAGTCCTTTCAAAGGATACCAAACTATGTATACCACTTAGTGGTCTGCATCCAAGCATGCCCCTGCTTCTCTGGAAGCGTGATGACATTTTGGTTAGTCATCAGGAGACAGGCTTCACCCTCAGAGAGCTGGAGAGACTCCAGATATGAAATATAGATCACATTGTTTTAAACAGCATTCAGTAGTCTACTAAAGATATTTGTGCATAAATCTTGTTTCCACGGCATCATTAGCCTATTGCAAGAAATTTTCCTGTTCATAGCATACTTTATATAGGTATTGAATTCAGCTATCTATCTGATTTCTATTTCTCAAGGGTGACCATACAGAAATCTTGTTATGTATGCAGACCCAGGTTTCTTACCTGCTTCTAGTCTCTCGGTATCTGAGTTTCTCTGAATGATTTCCCAAGGCAGCAAAAGGGGAACAGGACATCACAACTCTATTTCAATGCTTTTTTTATTCAGACACTAGCTTGGACATGCTTTCTGGATGCCCCTCACTGTGCCGTGATGCTCTATGTACTGTGCATTTATGGTTCACGTAGTAATATTATGTGGTAGTTCTCTTCATAACTGTGAATAGATCTTCAGGAGCAGATTAAACATAAGTGTAGTTGTCAGAGGCAAATGCAGTAATTGCTTTGCTCTTCAGAGAGCTTAAGAGAAGTGGCAGACACTTAAATGAGAATCTTGTTATCCAGGCTTTCCTATGAAAGTGAGAGATTCAAAAGGGGCGTGGCTACTATAGACAGGGTCCTTTTGAAAACCACTCAAAAATGCTTCAGTACACTGTGTCATAACAAACCAGTATTGCAAGTCATTTGCTAGGGATGCATGAGTGAACTAGAAGTGGTTTTGGATCTGAATTATTCCTTTTGGTAACATCCACTATTCAAAAGTATTTGAATATGAAAAATTTATAAGGAAATATGGAAATATAACAATAAAAAAACCTGTAGCAAGGGAGTGGCAACAGGAAGAGTACTAAAAGGAGGAAAGTTCACAGAGAAGACATGGTTATTATTTTTGTCCTTTGGCTGAAGTTTATAAGCCTCTCAAGGGACAGGACAGAAATGTACAATTTCCTTGAACCTCAGCATCATCTTCTAGTACAAAAGAAGCAAGGAGTTCTTGTGAAAGTGAGTGTTCAGTTGCATAAATGAAGATAACTTGGGTGCAGTTTAGACTGCAGATGACTCCAGTAAATGCAGTGCATGATGGCCACTAAGTATCAGCAGACTGGAGACTGTGAAGAAGGCAGGATGCAAACAGCAGCCAGGAGAGGAGCAAAGGCTGGAAACTTCTGTCAGGAAGCATAAATTATCTTCTGCACTATGAAATGTGTTGCAAGTTTTCTTCTGTAGTGTCAAAGAGAGCCCATAAAGTGCTATCTGAATGTAACACCATGCTGAAAAAGAGTCTTCAGTGGTGGCTTTATAACTTTAATGAACTCAATTTTCACTTACAAAAGTTGACGTTACACCACAAATGTGATGTCAACAGTTTTTGCACTGCAGCTATTACTCCTGTAAATTTCTGTGTATGCTTTTCATATCCTACTTCATCAAAACCATATACCCCGTGAAAGAGGATGCTGTCATCTTATAAATTATGTGGTAATAAAAAAAACCAACCCCAATGTCCAGATATATTGGACCATGTTAAATGTCCTTGTTTTATTTCAAGGGGTTTTATCACTGTGTAGCTCTTCAACCTTTGTTCCTATTATGCATATATTGATAGAGGCACTCACAACATTGTTGCCTTTCTAGGCATGTGCTTTTGTTGTTGACTGCTTTTGCTTTTTTTTTTTTTATTTTGCTTTGCTGCTTGCTGGGTTGGGTATTACTAGCATTGAAAATTGCCCTCAGGAAATGTGCAAATTGCCTGGAGAGCAGCAGAAAGATGTTGCATCTGTTTCTTACTGTAATTCAGTAGGATAACAAGGTATCAGCCTCCACCTTGAGCATCACCTGGAACTCTGTGCTGGGGGCTGTTTAAATGGTTTGTGCAAAATAGCAGAGGATTGGGCTGTGGTTTTTGGTGGCCAGCCAGTTTTTCGACAAAACACAGGAAGTACAGTGGTACCAAGGAGGAGTGAGGGCAAGCTGGCGTGTTAAGTGCATAGCAAAGTTTGAGTCTCTCTGTGTTGCTGGGACAGGAGCTGGCCTGTGACTGAGGAAATGTCATGCCTGTTTCTGGTTTCATCACCAGTCTGCTGGATATCTATCACTGGCACGTCAGTTTTCCTCCCTGTCCTGCTGCTTCTTCAGCAATTTAAGAACCTTCTCTATGAAAAAGAAACTTTTGGAGGCACAGATTGTCACAGACTGTGTATGTACACAGTTCATTTGTGCCTTGCTGTCAGGACGTGTGCTGCTGTTAGCTGTCAAAAATCCCAGACACTTTTTAACTGTCAAAACCTTTCGTAATTCTCCAGCAGAATATTTTGCTGTGGCCTTTCCTGTTTTGGGGCTTCTGACTGCTTCTTGCTATTTCCTGTGATTAGCAGTTGTGCTGTCCTTATTTTTTAACACACGCAAAGCTCCTTCATGAATTTTTGCTTATTGCTTCTCATCTGGTTTTCCTTGCCCCTCTCCTCTTGGAGTAGAAGTGTCTCCCTCCCCAGGGGCTTATTGCTACCTGCTCCTGTGGCTCTTCTTTTGAAGTATTATCACAATTGCCTAAAAACCTTTTGGCTAGGAAGTAAATTAAAGCAGTAGCCCAGGGTATGAAGTCCTTTACATCCTGGACACAGGTGTAGCCAGATCCCAATGACAAAACCTGCTGTGTGGAGAAAGGAGCCAGCCAGTCTGAGTTGAGATAATTTGATGGCAGGTGATCCAGTTGTTAATGGCCTTCCTTAAGGAAACTTAATTTGGGTTCTGGTTGTTTCCTTCACTTGTGAAATGAAGTGACATAGGGAAAATAGATAGGAGAATAAGAAGAAAGTAGGAGAGGATTTCAGCTCCAGCTAGGCAGCCTGTTTTGATTTCACTTTGTTCACTTTTGTTTTCTTAGGTTAGCTAAACTTTCCAGTAGCAGATTGTAGTCTAATCTTGAATTATTTGTAAATTAAATATATTTTAATTATCATCAGCTGCAGAGGTACATAGAACATAAAAATAAATAAACGTGGTTTTAGTTCAGTGATACTATAAATCCTGGGGTGGGGATAGGGACTATCTTATTTTCAGCAAGAATGAATTAGTTTTGAAATTTTTGCTGAACTGAAAGTTTGAAAATAATTATCTTTTGGGTAGATGTGCAGTGGTTTGCTTTTAGGCTTTTAACACTTGATTTTAAAATGAATGGAAAGGAACTGTTGAAACAGCAAGCGACTTGTCTTAACATCACAGCTATGTGTTTGATACAGCACTGGAGTCTTAGAAGTGCTGCCTCTCTTGCTGGAAACTGTAACTCAGTGACTTTACCTGAAGTGGAGAGTACCTCAGGAAATTTTAGTTTCCAGTTATAATGACATTTACTAGCTATTCAAGGGACTGCTCTCTCCATTTGATGCTTAGTACTTCCTTCGAGAGTTCAGGGACAAGGGTGAGAGGTGTGAAGTTTTTTATTGTTGTTGTTATGGATCTGCCCAGGGTGGAACCTAATTCTTTCCTTAGCTAATCAAATACTCTGCTGTGACAGTTCAGGCTTCTCAGGGAACTGCACCTGATGACAAAATTATTGTATAAATAGACAAGCAGAAAACTGCCTGCAGGTTGGAAATTTTTATTCCCATCCCTACAGCACATTGCTTCAGAAGCGAAAGGTAAGAAAATATTGAAGGAAAGAAAATATGAAATTGTTAATAACACCCAAAGTATTTGAGATTTATCTGAAAATGGTTTTTGAGAATCATGTAAAAAGTCTGTTCTGGAAACCTGTTGACTGTAAGTGTAGATGAAGCAGATTAATTTTATATTAAAATGCCTTAATTGGAAACCATCTGAGTGAAGTATTCTATTTGGAGCCGATGGGTATAAAGCGTCCTTCCACAGACAATGGGTTAATAAAACTTCTCAGATCTCCTCAAAAACTTGCTGCTTATAGAGTGAGCTGTTTATGACTCCTGTAAAAGATGAAAAATGCATGCTCCTGCTTGTACTAGAGGATAATAGGAAAGTGGTATCTATGGTGTGCAGATTGGTTTTGCTTGCAGAGTGGACATACCCTTCCTTGACCTTCAAACACCCAGCTAATTGAAAGCACTTGCAGAAAGAAAATGGCCTTTTCACAATAGAGCAAGCAAGGATGGAAAGTATTTTTTCAGTCTTTCTATAGTGGTTACTAATGGAAAATAACAGCTCAAAATGTTTTAAAAAAATGTTTGGATAGAAAAAGCATAGCAAAGAAGAACCCATGCATTTATTGTGTTAGTGTCGGTAAAGTTATACATTATCCAGATACCTGAGCTAGGATGGTCCAAATTTCTGTTCTGTGGAAAACCCAGGGAGATGGTGTTTTAGCTTTACCTGAAGCAAAAAGCAAAATTCTGGAAAGCTTTTTGAAACCTTCTCTTGTTTAGTTACTTGAAATGAAAGTATTTAGTAATGTGCATATGACAGTTTCTGAAACCTCAAAGCTGACTTCTCAAAGTCCTTGAGATTAGGAACTAAGGTTTAGGGTTCCTTAGTATACATGGTCCAAATTTCCAGTGTCCCCACAGTTTACTATCACAAAGGTGAACACCTGTGGTATTCTGCAGAGCAGGGCCTGCCCTGGAAAAGCAGACTGGGAAAGCCCAAAGGCTATTAGGTTAATTGCCTGGGAGCTGTCTATATGACATATGTGGATATGGTGTAGTGGTTAGAGCGATGCTAGGACAAAGGTTGGACTTGATGACTCTGGAGGTCCTTTCCAACCATAATGATTCTGTGATTCTATATTTTGTTAAACAACAATGGCAACTTAAATATTTTTAGAAGGCATTTCAGGTTCAATAATTCCAGATTTTCCAGTTAAATCTGTTTCACCTGAAAATTCCAAGTAGGCTTTACTCAGCATACTTCTGTAGCATGTGTGTTTGACAGAACTTTACGTTTTTATGAGTGCATAAAATAAATTGCTCTATCTGTAAGTTATTAGTGTACAACTTTTAGTCCACTGCTTTCAGTGGAAATCTAATTCTAGTGTTTCTGAACATTGCGTATGACTGCTTTTGAGACACAACTATATCAATGGTAGTTCAGCCTTCACCCTAAAGAATTATGACTAGAAAGCAGAAGGATATCAATTTTCTTATTATCTGAAGTACAGGCTATGTTAGCTTTAAGACAGAAACCATAAAACCTGCTGATAAATAATGATCTTCTCTCTTTGGTGAGCTGGAGAATGTACAGTTAAGCAACTTTTTTTTTCTAATGGGAAACAACTAACGTGAAGGAGAAAAATGCACTGAAGGTATGGAACAGAATAACAAAAGATTTAGGAGAAAAGGTAGAAAAACCACAAAAATACTTTAGGAAAAATGTAAGCTAACAAACTGGAATGTGAATTAAGCTTGACAGTAGTTTATAATAGGCACAGATTACCCTTGAGGTGCTCCAAGTGGCCTGGAGGTCTCTCTCATTCTTGAGCTGTTTTGTGGCCGTCATTCTTATGAAGCCAAGTTGGGCTTTTCACAGGAAAAAATGGTTCCTCTGAAGATTTCTAAAAAGCATTTTAATATAGATTTAATACATGGACGCGGTGTTTGTTCAAGGGAAATGTGCACCTTACAGATATTTGAAAATACTAAGCACAGATAAGAAAGAAAAAAACAACTAAATAACATTTTCCTAAAATGAAATGGAAGCTGAACACCAGAAATATTTTTTTCCTTGTGGTAGCCACCACTAGGCAGTAGCGTAATTCAAGTGAAAATAGAAGAGTAGTTATTATGGATGCCCATAAAAGCATTCTGTCTCCCATTTATATAATTTCTCACATTGGTGTTGATATTTGTACAGCAGAACTTGTGCAGAAAAACAAAACCAGCACCTAAGATCAAGAAAACTGTGACCTGTGGGAGCAGAAGCCTTTCTGAGTAGTTTCATTCTGATATAACATAAACCAGTAAGCAACTTAAGGCAAGTCCTGGCTTTCTGTCATTACCTTCCAACGGGTCAGTAGCTGAAAACAAGGATGTTGGAATTTTTGTCTGTTTGATTTTTGTTGCTGATGCTAACTGGAGAAGAATTAATCCCTAAAAACTTGAGTCCTGGGGTTCATCTTGTATCACAGAGGGTTCTTGTGTCCATACCAGCTTCAGGATAATGCCTGCAGGTTGCTGTTAAGACAAAGTTACTAGGCTCTTGCAATCCTCTTCCTGGGAGGTGGTGATTCTTCCCCTTCCATTGCAGCTAGGCACTGGCTTTCGTTGCTGTTTTACGGCTTTTTCTTGTGAAATGTTTCCCAGCTGGCAATGAATCATTGTGTGCTACTTTGTCTGCTTTCCACTGTTCTGAGGGCTTGTTTATTTATTAATAAGAACAATAACAAACCTTGTACGACCTTTTCGTAGTCATTATTTGCAAAACACATTGTACCAAGCTATCTTGCACCTTTGTCATACATTAAGTCTGGAACAAACACTTAACATACATACAATGAATAATAAAACTAGTGTTTGCTTGGCACCAATTTAAAAATAATACATTTACCTTCTGTGTGGATCAGCAGCTTTAATATTTGGCCAAAGTTTTGAACCGGACAATGAAATCCTTTTATCTCGCACTCAAGCCATTTATTTTACACTGATGTTACTCACATGATAGAATTTATGCAAGATAAAACAAACCAGTTCAGGATCAGAAAAGCTGTCCACGCAGAGGAAAAAAGGTTATTTATGTGTCACAACATTCTGCTTTAAAACAAATAATACCAGGAAGGTAGAAAGTGAAAATGGATTCATATCAATGTTAAGAATTAAGAGTTCACTCAGGAAAGTTCAGGCTGGAAGTCATAGCCTGGCTGGAGAACTACAATAAAGCTGTAGTTAAGGGGGGAAAAAAAAAAAAGTTTCTGCCACTGACATTTATGACTGCAAAAAAAATTAAATGTTCTTCTGCTTTACAGAACTTAGCTCAGAGCTGGCAAGGGACCCTAGAAATATTGGGAACTTGTCATAAACTCTCTAGGCTGGACTTGGATATGGCTGGAAAGTTCAGTGCTGTTATTAGTGAGAAAGAAAACTGGGAGCTGTGTAATTGTGGGAAACTTTCACTTCTCAAATATAGTTTGGACAACAAATGCCACTAACAGTGGTAGGCAAAAAACTTGCCAAAGATGTGACAGCTGGCAGATTCAATCACCAAATGGTCTCTGAAAGAACAAGAGGAAGGCCCTGTGTCAGGTCTATTTTAGACTTTTAAGCGGAGCATTACAGAAGGTGACCTTGGACAAACTGACCACATGCAGCAAGATTGAATTAAATGGAAAATAAAAGTTTGAAAGGGTATGTATATGACAGTCTGAAATGAGTTGAACCTAAGTTGCTCAAGGGTATGAATAATGAAGAGCCTTTGTTTTTCTTCAAATCAAAGATATAACAAAATACCTAGACTCCATATTCCTGGAAAGAGGACAATGTTGTTAGACTCAAGTATTAACATCATTCATTCACGTAGGCTAACATAGTCACAATTTCTTATTTAGTGTCATCTAGCAAAATAGATAAATAGTGAGTTATCAAACAATTGAATTTGTTCAGAATGTAAACATGAAGGTTGTCTGTAAATAACTGTAACTGCTGATGTGGGGGGAACCTCTTCCCGTTCCCAAAGCTGCCAGCTTTTTTCTTACCCACAGGAGTGCCTTAGTGTATACTAACTCACATGAAGGTTATGCTGGGAGGCAATATTGGACATACTCTTTCCTTTTTCCCAGTTTGTTTAATTTTGATTACAGTGTTTCCCAAGCTATAGTTTGTTTCTGGTTTCAGATAGGGCCTGAATTCTTCCTACTACTGCTTGCATCATGACTGGGGGAAAAGGTGTAGAAGAAGTGAAAGTGCAGGATGTAAAATATCTGAAGGACTTGACTACCTTTGCTTGGAAGGCTGACTGGAGCAGCAGTGAGGCTTGGGCAGCTGTAGATGCAGTGTCAGCAGATGTACTGTGTATTGCTGGGACACAGTCGGCCTTCTTGCCTCTGAAAAATACTTGACTGAGGCAAAGTTTATCCTCATAGGCACTGAAATGCACAGGTGTTGTCTAGATGTGTTTTTTGTCTGATAGCAGGTTAAGGAAATGGTTGCTCTGCTGCTCTTGCTAACCTGGGACTGTAGGTCCTTCAGCAGCTAATTTTCTTCCACTATGCACGCATGAAAAGGCTAATTAATTATCAAACTGGCTGGCATAATTCCAGCACCTGCTCTGAGAACCTTAACAAGCACTCTTACGGATACTGCTGTGCTATGTAGCTCAGACCACAGACAACCCTCCCATACGTCTCGTTTGTAGGTAGCCTAATTTTGTACAAAGCACAGTGCTGGAAATCCTTCGCTGTTAATGCTTGGAAACGCTGCTTTCTTTGGGCTCTGTTCCCTGGTGCAGCTGCGTGCTGCTCCTCAGCTGCAGGGCTGGGCAGAGGGGTCCATGCCCAGGCAGCCAGCTGCTCCACTCCTGCCTCCCCACAAGTCGTTGCAGGACCTCAGATAAATTTTTCATGTTCCTTTCTGTGCTACTCCTTGTTTTGTTAGGTTAAAAGTTCTCCGAACTTCATGTTATCCCTATATGCTGTGATGAATGCAACAGACCCCTGAGCTCTTTTAGGCACTCCAGTTTCTACTGTGAATAATTGCTAAACCAAGCTCTATATGATGCTATTTATTTTGAAATACAATTTTCATATTTAAATGAAAGGCAACCGGTGCTTTCAAAGACTGTGTGCTATGGCTCCAGTGAGGATATTGTCAAATGTCCCTGAGAGTTTTTACAATTCTCCTGTTTTATTTTTTTTGCTAGTAAGTAGCTATATAGACACAAGCACGTCATAACAGCCAGTTGCTGAAAGGTTCCGTTCTTACCAACAGTTAAAAGAATACTTATGTCGATATACTGGTTTTCATCAGAAATGGGCAGCATCTCATTTGGTTGCTGTATGCTTGTCATATTGCTGCTGTTTATTTTCAGTCCTAAAAGAGACTATCAAGGATATTTTTTTAAAGTATAGTGTTTTTCAAAAGACCAACCAGCAATTTGCTGTTTTGAAAAAAACTTTGCCTGTTGTTAGAGAGGTGGTGAATAAGGAAGATTTGCCTTATCTTTGATATGGTAGAAGTGCCAGTAGCTATTAGTGTACTGTATATATATACATTCACCACAGAATCTCTATTCTGTGGCACAATCTGAGTGCAAACTGATAACTTTCTATAGGGAAAAATAAGCAGGTGCTCACATTTTTTAAAATCTGCAATAGCTACTTGACAGGCATGACCCAGTAACATTTAAAATTACTATTATAAGACAATATAGCATTCAGAGAATCTGTGTGGTGTTGATTTTTTTTCTCCCCACATCTATTGGATTTTGTTGCAAAAAAAGGACTTTGCTATTTGCTTTTGGAAAACAATTTCAGACTGATGTAAGTGAGAAGAAAAATATTTCCATTTTTGTAGTTATAATTTTCCTTTCATATAAGCCAGTCTCATATAAGAAATTAATATGTTTTCTACATACTACAGGGTTTAAAATTCTGTTTATTAGCCATTACGTAGTTACTGAAATAATGCTGAAATTTTCCTAGTAAGAATGTGAGCTGTGCTTCTGTGGATCAGTGCTATGTAGGGATGGAAAAACATCCAGCAATGCTAGATATATGTGTTAAATTACAATATCGTGGAAGGAAATTCAGGAAGCAAATGATCGACAGTGTTGGCCTTTAAGAAGACATAATTAGTCTGTAAAGTTGCTGCCTACTGAGACTTGTAGTTCCAGTTTGTCTCATGGTGCTGCTGTTTTTGTCCTGTGTCTGACTGCAGAATCAAAAAAGAAACTGGTGTGTGGGATTTGATTGTACATAGGGTGGTTAACGCCGTTTTTTTTCTTCCTCTTCTTGAAGGAAGCTTTGATTTTTAGAGCAAGAAGCAAAATCTTTAAGATGCCTCCAAAAAATCCTCCAAATATGTGGATTTTTAGTGAATACAGAGTTATCTTGTGTTTTATTAGGGCAAGCAAAGGAAGAAGTAGGCCGTTTAATTTCACAAAGAGGTAGAATATACTAAAAATAAGGAATCAGAATAGTCACTATGTAGGCCAGGACAGGGTGAATATATACATATGACATCACCCACTACATATGAAATTTATATGCAGATAAGATGGACTTACATATTTGGAAATTTGCACTGTCTTAAATCCTTAGGATGTCTGGACTGTTAAATGAGAAGACTTGTGGGTTTTTAATTAAAATAAAATCCGTCTTTATCTTTGCATGTTTCTCTGAGAAAACTTCTGCCATTTTTTTATTTACTTAATACTTACATTATTGTTTTGCAAGACCACACAAACTCTAGTTTTCCTGTTTCTGAGCACTTTCTTTGAGATGCTTGTGATGCCTGAATATCCTTAGTACAGTTGTTGTTTATGGCAGCGTTAAGCAAGTCTTTTGTACTAATCTGGCCCTCACATTTTGAGGAAATCAACAGTAACAGGTCAAAGGCAGGTCAAAAAGCAATGAATTTAAATAGTTCTCTGACGCTGTAACTTTTAGGGAATCTACCAGTGTATTTTGAATATGTGAGATTGATAAAACAACATCTAGGATAAAGAAATCGGAAAACTGAGGAAGTAAGTTTCTTTTTAAAGCTTCTCATAAACCAGGGAGTGGAAGCATTTATTCTGTGTGAGATTAATTCTGTTGAAATTTTATCCTATCGTTAGAGAGATCATCTTTTCCTTGTAATACATTATTTGTACAACTTGGTGTCAATGAAGATAAAGATCTTTACTATTCTTTTTTTCTACCTTGCCTCTGTTGTACTGGACTGTTTCTTGGTCATCCATAAGAGCTTTGGATTTACCATAGCAAAAGTTAACAGGTTGCTGAAGAGCTGTGGAGAGAGAATAAATTCAAGCGTTAATCTCTTGTAAATAAATGCCAGGGCCTAAAAGACACCATCAAGACATAAATGTAAGATTACATACTAAATTGTAAACATTAAAACAACTTGAAAGAGGAAGGTACTGCTTCTCCTTTTGCAAAATTTTTGTGGTTCTGAGTTCTGATTGAAATGAGTCATGACTCTTAGCACTCATTAATGTGCTGTTTTGAGAGATTTCCAAAGTCTGGGAGACTTCTCTTATCAAGGTACATATGAAATAAAATTATCGTTTAATCAGCCATTTTCTCTAAACAAAAGGAGTAGATCTGTAGTGTTTCTTTTTTTTTAAGCAAGAAATTACTGTTTCTTGTCATTATTGCCACTGACAGTGTACAGTAGGGACTTTGAGAAGAGAAGTTTATGAAGTATGGAGGTCAGTGGTTGGTCTGGGAATGAGATGACTTTTATGCTCATCTTGGAAGGGATAAGACTGATTTTCTGTGTGACATCATCTAACAAACTTTCAGCTATGCATTTTTTTTGATGGGATTTAACTATTTTGATGATTTGCAGATACTGAGAAAGGTAAACTTAATTTCTGGTGATAGGCTATTTGATTTTCTGAGTGTAACAAAGGCTCAATACCATGTAGGCTGCTGGAATTGATGACTGCTGTGCAGTCCAGAGGAGGGTCACAAAAATTATCAGAGGGCTGGAACACCTCTCTTACAGAGAAAGGCTGAGAGAGTTGGGCTTGTTCAGCCTGGAAAAGAGAAGGCTCCAGGGATACCTTATTGCAGCCTTCCAGTATTTGAAGGGGGCCTGTAAGAAAGATGAGGACAGTCTTTTTAGTAGGGCCTGTTGTGACAGAACAAAGGGTAATGGTTTTAAACTAAAAGAGGGTAGATTCAGATTAGATATAAGGAAGAAATTTTTTTCCAATAAGGGTGGTGAAACACAGGGACAGGTTGCCCAGAGAGGTGGTAGATGCCCCGTCCCTGGAAACATTCAAGGTGTGGTTGTGCGGAGCTCTGGGCAACCTGAGCTGGTTAAAGTCCCTGCTCACTGCAGGGGATTTGGACTAAATGACCTTCAAAGGTTCCTTACAACCACAACCATTCTTCTATTCTATGAAATTGCCCTTACTGAGTTGGGGGATGAAGCCAGGAAACTAAGTACCAACCTTTTCCTCTTTCTTATTGTGGGAACCATTGCTGTCTAAATTCCCAGCTACAGCTTCATTCCCTTAATGGTGAGGCAAGTTGTTAGAGGCATTTTTCTAGAAAATAGGAATGTGACTGTCCACTTTCTGTGGTTGGATGAACAGCACAAAAGATCTGCAATGTGTCGCACTGAGAGGGATGTGGGAACCAGGTGCTTTTAGGTTAAGGAAAGAAGATGCAGAAAGGTTGAGAACAGTTTGCTTAATCCAAAAACTGCATTTGTAAAGCATGATTTTTTTACAAGTTACCAGGTGAGGCTATTGACACTGTGTGTTACAAAATTGCCTCATTAAATAAAATGTTTTGAAATCTTATGTGCAGTTAGCAGATGGACTAATTAGAGAGTAAATTATTTCTGGTAGATAAGCAACCAACAGGTCAAAGCAAGATTATCACAAGAGCTGGGTGTGATTTGTATAAAAAAATGATGAGTATTTGCAGAATTTGTGATAAGTTGTATTTCTTAAATTGAATCTAGTAGTTATCATGAGCACAACACAAATAAATATTCTTTAAAATATATATGAAGGTTTAAGAGCAGAAGACAGGAGAAAATTAATGCTGGATTCTACTCTGGTGTTTTTTGTTGTTGTTGGTGGTGGGTTTTTTGGTGGGTTTTTTTTCCCTCCAATGCCTTTTTCCCATTATCAGTGGAGGCAGCAGCAGTGTTTTGGGAAGGTACCTGAAATTTGGTTAGATACTGGTGATTTACTGCTTGAATTTTGACACAGATCCAACCTGCTGTCTTTCTGCATGACTGAGTTCAGTAACCACTTAATCCATTAGTGGCAGGACCAGGATGTTTCTTTGTAGGGAAATGACAAGGAAATGAGGAATTAAATGGTTGAGTTTGATGGTGTTATAAAGGGGATATAAAAGAGAATGGGAGGGAAAAATAAATAAATAGATACTATAGTCACTGTACAGAAGAAGAGACTTACAGTGATGGAAAAATGCAAGAAAGAAAGAAAACGTAGCACATTTAGGAAGTAAACCGAGGCAAAATTAGATGGGAGGAACAATCCTGAGACAAAAATGAATTCTATATTTTATTTTTGTAAAGCTTAGTGCAAAAAAGAATACAGTAAATTGTCTGATCTGGGCTCCTGGATGTTAGGGTGTGGGATGCTTGTACTGAGGTTCATAAGGAGCACCTTTTGAGGGTAACACTTGAATATTACAGTGATTATTGCTTTAAACCCAGAAATCCTCCATGGCGGTGCTCTGTGTAGAACTGTTGTGCTCATAGTAACCCTGTTTAGAAATTACTATTCCATTTCAAATGTATGTGCCTTCCTATTTGTCCCTATGATTTGTCTTTTTACCTTCAAAACTGAAATATGTTGCATTGGTTGTCAGATATTTTCCAACAAAAGCTGCCTGGGGAGTCTAAAATAGAATCACTCCTCAAATTAATATTTCTAATTTACTGACCTTCTGCTTTCTTTACTTGGTTTTGGCCTAGAATGAACAGTTGTCGTGTCCTAACTTCCTTGAGCTTTTCCCTAGGAGACAACGTGCTCACCTGTGTGACACCCATCTGACAGACTCTCTGCAATCCAGGTAATGGCTATCTATGGTCTTTGAAACTATAGCCAATACAAATGGCACAGATTTAGCCAATTTTGTTTAGGATACATTTGAGACTTGAAGAAACAAGGAACTACTTAGGACCGATATGCTGGTGCTATTTCTTCTCAGTTATTTCTCGTGCATTTTTTAAAATCAATAATTAAATGTACAGCAGTAAAGCTATAGTTATTTATGCAAAGTGGCTTTGTGTTTCCACTGATCCTTTTAGCTTTCATATAAAACTAACATAAAAACTCTAGAACAAAGCATCCAATTTTAATCTCATGACATCAGCTTTTATACTGGAAAAGAAAAAAAACAATGGCAAAACTTTAAATTGTATGCATAACAGTTAGAATCATAGAATGGTTTGGGTTGGAGGGGACCTTAAAGGTCATCTAGTCCCTGTCATGGGCAGGGACAGTTCCCACTAGGCCAAATTGCTCAAAGCCCCATCCAGCCAGGCCTTGAACACTTCCAGGGAGGGGGCATCCACAGCTTCGCTGGGTAACCTGTTCCTGTTCCTCACCACCCTCAAATTTATGTATTGCTTATAATGTGAGAAACCAAACACTGCTCCCAATTTTTATATATATATATATATATATATAAAAATAAAATAGAAATTATTAAATGATACTGGGAACTAAGCATGGGTAGACAAATGCTGTTTGTGCAGCCCCAGTCAATGACTGGGATATGGCGAGTTTAGCTTAGCCTGTGTATTTCATTAATGCAATAGTTTGAGGGCAGGTTACCTTGTGTGGCATGAAGGCGGCAGCAGCAGAATCAGGCTTTGCAGACAGCTGTGATGCATTTGCCCATGCAGCCCAAGGAACCAGCGCCTGAGCTTTATGATGAGGTCAGGAGAGGGCCATAACTATACAGTGTGCGGACTGGCTCTTGCGGTGAGGAGCTTCTGGCTGCTCTGCCAGGACCTCATCCCTGCTGCCCCACATTCTGCAGCTCCTGACTACTGGCAAGTGGGGCTCTGCCAGTGTGTGCCTGCCCTGGATATGAGGGGCAGGCAGCCTCCCCCAGCCCCATCTGCCTGCCCTGTGCTGTGGCAGGGTGGACAATGGCATATTGCTAAAGACAAGCCAGGATTATTTGCAGGAATACAATAGACCTGCATTTGCTAGTATTTGTTATTAATTATTTTTTAATTTCTGAGATATGCTGCGTTTAAACATCACTTCTCTATCTAGCTTTAAACTAAGTAAAAAGTGGAAGAGAGGGGAAGTAAGAAACACTATATATGAACACTCATGTTGAGGTGTAGCCACAATGACAAAATTCAGGCAGCACAAAATGAGAGGTGATGCTTTGTCCTTAATTTGTACCAATGGGAAAAAGGATGTGAAAGGATAGAAGTTGGGCACAGAGTATCAGCTGGGATTTGTATTCCCACGCGCATCCAAATGTTAACAATGAACCTAGTCTTTGAAGTTTTCAGAAAAACAAAAAAAGTCTGTTAAGGAAGTTAAACAAATCCGTGCTCTGTAAAAATTTTAATATGATAACAATCACCACTTTGCATTAATTATTAAATGTAAATTATTTTACTTCTCTGTTTTAGAACATTTATTTTGGGTTGTAAATGGGTTTTTTAGAAAGCTTGCTAAAAAAAAAAAGTAAATGTGATGCATACCGTGCATCTTTAAATATATAAATCAAAATTCTAATGCAAAGCAGTAGATATGGTTGCACTGTGGCAATATAAGCTTATAATACATTAAATATTGAACAAATGTTGAAATTTCCTTTGGACATTAAATCACATTCTGGATTTATAATATTAAAATAATAATATTAATAATTTGCCAAAGAGTCTCTTTGACTAAAGGTCAAAGCTAGTTTTTACATGTGTAAGTAAAATCAAATTAAAAAAAATCATCAAATAACTATTTTAAACTTATTTCTTTGACTCAACTAATGTCATTTTCTCTTTCAATATTCCTCAATTTGCTCAATTATTTTCATCCTTAATTTTCTTGTCCAGATACAAAAACCCAAAATAGGGAGGTGTAGTAAAATGTTGACTTGTTCCTATCAATAATAGTGCAATACTAAGACAGAAGCCAAGGGTACTTGATGTTGCCAGTATAACAATTCACTTTTTAAGTAGTGATAGCTGACTTAGTATATGATACAACACTCCAGCTGTGGTGGTTTTTTTTTAAATAAAATAATACCTTAATTTATTTGTATTCCACCAGCATGAATACATTCATTGCAAATTGCATGCACATAAAAGGGAATCCATTTGTAAACTACACAATATTTTAACAATAAATAGTATTTGATCTAATACATGATGGTAGTGCATTTCTTGTTAAAACTGCAAGCTTTTACCAAAATGAAAACAAACTCTTATTGTCCTTATAAATATTTTAAATAACTTTTAAGTATGTTTCATACTAAGTATATAAAAATAGTATTTTTAGATAAATTAAGAGGTTTCATTTACATGACAAATAACGTGCAACAACTAACCACTCTCTACCAGCTCTATTTGGTTGATTGTCTAGATGACATGCAGCGATAATTGTCCCTTTGCCTTCACAGAACTGACAAACAGACCAGCAGGACCCACAATCACCTGAAGCCAATAGTGCCATGGATATTGTTTGGGAACAACAGTCAGACACTTAGGGGAAACCTTTGCTTCAATGAACAAAAGCCACCCATGACAGTTCTTTTGTCCTAGACTTCCAGCTGCTCTGACCCTCAGGGCCTTTGGACTATCACAAAAGTCTGCCAAACAGACCAGTAAGGTATATCTGTATACAAAATGCTTTTCAACATGCTTCTAGAATCTAGAATTTTTTTTTTCCTATAGTATGAACCGGTAATACCTTTTCTTACTTTTTATAAATCTGAGTTTTCATGTTTGTAAGTCTCCAGGATCGCCAGAGAAAAGGTCAAATAAAGCAGTCATGCAGTACTCTCTAAATTTGAAACTGGCAGCTGTGGAACATGCTTTGAGTACCACTTCACTGTTTCTCATTATACATCTATGGCTTGATAATCTTTATCTTTAACATCCCTTGTGCTTGCCACAATGTCTATTGGGAAATCAGGGGTCTGTGCAGACACTACTCGAGCTGTTCCTTCCAGGTCCCATGATCCTGGCAGGTTCTCAAGGCTTAGTGAGCTGATTGCTCCTTGGCTACAGCTACCTTCTTCCGATCTGCTGGGGAGCACGAGGTGTAATGATGTCTCTGATGAAGAGCATACTGAAGAAGAAAGTGTTGCTGAAATGGACTGTAGAGGAGTCAAGGTGGTGTCTGAATGGGGAGAAGTGCATCCTAAAAATTGCAAATTGTCCTTCTGGATTACCTGATACTGGGAGGGGGAATTGTGAAGGCCTGGTGTATAATAAAATTCACCGTCCATAGAATTTTGCAGGTTCAGTTCAGTTCTTTGGGGACTGCTGCCTACAGATGACAGATCTTTATTCCAAATGTCACATAATGTGTGGCTGTGGCAAAGTTGTGCTTTGGTGCAAGTGAAGTTCCCAGCTTGCATGTGTGTGCAGGGTTGATGTGTAGTCCAAGCTATTCGAGATTGCAGACTGTCCAGGGTAGGACTTCGAGACATGCTGTGCACAGCGCAGAACCCTGGAGGCTTCTGGGATGTGAGTAGGTTTTCCAGAAGGTGCATCACATTCTTCATATCCTTACTTAATTGTGAGACTTCTTGAGTTAAAGTTGTCACCTGTTATGGCAAGGCAAAATATCATGATATTTATTTATGCAGTCATGCCTGAAATACACATATACATACTGGTTTTTGCCCTCTAACAATATCAACTTTGACCTGTGGCACAGTGTCTTTACTTAAAGAAGTATATCCTACTAGTATATGTGTGAGAAATAGTCCATCCATCTACCTTACCACAGCTGCATGTTACACTTCCTGTGGCATATTACAATAAAGCAAATTGATAAAAACATAATGGAAATGTGAGCATAATTCACCTGGCTTTAAATTATATTCTGTATATAAAGAATGGCCTTAAGGTCAAACTGAGATGATTTCCAGTGGCAATATGACATCAATAGCTTCTTGATAAGTCATTCAATTGTTAAATATATTAATGCATAAAACTTCTTTATTAACAATTTTTATACTGATGAATGATATAAAAATGAGATCTTGTGAAATCTTATTCAGAAATAAACATGTGAAATATATTGCAGTCTTCACAGTGAAATAATAGAAACCCCATGCCCACAGTTATCAAATGGAAACTCTAAAACCCACTTACTACCTCTAAACATAGAAAAGCCTGTGAAGCACTTTAGTTTGCTTTGATGCAGTCATGTTTGTGATTGAAAGGTATTGCCTGTAACACTGAGAGAAATAGTAATCCATAGCATAGTCTAGTCTTGTGTGTGTGCAAAAGAATCATATTTTCTCTTAGACCTTTTTGGGTTTTAATGCTGAAACCACCGCTAGCATCCAATTAATTACATGATTTACATGAAGCCTTTAATTTCCCCAAAACTTCTGGTTTTGGTGGGGATCAGATTGAGAAGTTCTGAGCTTGTGTTTTAAAGTAAATTGATATATGAACATTAATGAGGAGAGGACATTTGTTAGGACATTATAAGGATACTTTGGGAAATGAAAAGCCTAACTCAAACATGAAAGTGACCCATTCACCATTTCTAATATGTTTGTCTTTCCTTTTTCCTTCTTAAGGAAAAGTTTATAGGAAGTTAAAAATCAGTCAATTATTTTTAATAAAGAGAAATAAACCTATAATGGGGTAGAAAGGAACTTTGTCTCCATGGTAGCTAATCAATCTGTTTTAGGTAAACCACTGTCATTATGTTAAAATACAGTTTCTCATACTGATGCTAGTGAAAATACTCTGTTAAAAAAAAGATATGACTGCAAATCTATCTTTAGGATAAACCACCTGTCAAAAAGAAAAAAGGCTCATTCATGAGGTCTTTCTTTGCCCTCACTTAAAGACATCACTGATTAGGTGCCCTACACAGATTCATTTTTGTATTATAATAAATAGAAATACAATTTTCATTTTTCTAGCAGGTTCCAAAGAAATTGCTGAAAAGACATTTCAGACTGAGTCTACATTACTACAGACACAATAATTAAAAAGAAATTCTGAGTTAGAGGTAGGAGGCTCCAATACAGCTCCTGTACATCTATTTGTTTCTTTCTGAGCTAGGAGCTCAAACCCATCAAAATATTTAAAAGTTTTGTAATCATTGCACCTTACCCAAACTATGAATGCTGTGCAAAAATATCTGCAACTTTAAAACATCTTGTTTGGTTTGGTCCATGCTTTTCTCTTCCATTTCTGATTACTTAAAGGCTTTAAAAAATTTTAATTACCCTTCAACATATTTCTTCTGCTAATTCATTGAGACAATGCAACAAAAATCAATGCTAGCATCAGTACTTGTTGCAGTCCTGAATTTCTCTCAATTACAACTTTCTCTAGTGCCCAGATACTGTTTTCACAGAATCAAGGTTGGAAAAGACCTCCAAGATCAAGCCCAACCATCAGCTCCATGCTACCATGACCACTAGACCATGTCCTGAAGTCCTACATCTATGGGGTTTTTGAACACCTCCAGGGGTGGTGACTTCACTTCACTAGGCAGCCTGTTCCAATGCCTAATCACTCTTTAGTAAAGATTATTTTTCCTAATAACCAATCTAAACCTCCCCTGACACAACCTGAGGCCATTTCCTCTCATCCTAGATATTTTTGATATATCAGATAGCTCTTAGACTGCTGTCTTCTCATAAGCTTGCTCTCACACAATCATAGCAACTGACCTGATAAACCAGCCTTTAATTATGCTTTAGTGGTTTCCAGTAGTGTCACAGTTTAAGATCCAAAGCAGTTATGCTAAACTTCATTAGAAATTGATCACCATTTAGTGAGGTCTCTTTGGATCAGTACTGCTCAACACATAGGCAAAGTAAATACGTAATTTGCTGGATCATTTAAAAACTTTTCTGGATTTTACAAACTGTTAGTCTTGCCAGATTAAACTTCCAATATCTGTACTACTATTAATTACCATCTATCTCCATATTATTATGCTTATATACTTAAATAGTATACTAATATTGTTACCATCAATACAATACTGTTTACGCTATCCTTTTTACACCCTGCAGAGATTCTTGAGCAGATGCAAATAAGCAGGTGTGCTCCACAAAGTGCAAAAGAAGAGAGATTCATAGACTTAAAATTTATTTTGCTTTTAAACAGAAATTGAAAGCAGTACAGTTTCCTCCCAAGTGGAAGGACTGATTCCTTGCATGCTGGTAAGGCTGTTCTCCTTTCAGGAGCTCAGCGACTATTGCTAGGCAATGCAGCTCCTTCTACAAATGGTTCCTGCTGTGCTGGGCAGACAGCTTTAAAATGATCTGTGAAACTGCAAATATACTTGAAATGCTGCCTTAACAGTTTCTAGGCTTTGAAAAAGATACTGCAATGCTTCCTGATATAGAAACTGGGATTTATACAGATTTACCTTGAATTAGCAAGAGGTGCTTCTCAGGCTCGTCAAAAGCCATGTGCTAGTACCATTTTAGCACACTCTGTTACAAAGAATATCCTTCAAAATAGAGGTCAAAAGCTTTTTTTTTTTAATGTGATCTTTAATAATAAGTTTTAGTAGCTGTATTTTTCATTTTCAAATTATTTCAACAGTTTAGGTAGAAAGACTATTTTTCTTTACTACCTCTATTAAACTGTTGCACGGTAGTTACGATGTAATTAAGTGGGAATGGAGGTGATTTTACTTATACCTTTCCATAGAAGTGTTGAAAAGCTCTATGTAATGCAAGATGATGCTGATTATAACTTAGTTTAAATAGTATTGGCTGAACAGGTTTCTTTGATTTTCCATATTATTTTTTTTATATATATATTCCAGCATTTAAAATTTTTGTAATGTTAATATTCTACTAGAATGCCTATCTCTTATCACTGTTCCTGGATAAATCTGGAATAAGCCTTTTTTTTCTGGTTAGAAACCTAATATATTGATTTTTTTTCTTCTGTGGTTTACTTCCTTTTGTAATTCAAACTTCAGTCAGACATCTTCCTTTCATGACTCTTTCCAAACATTCAAGGAAGTGAAGAAGAAAATCTGCTTCTCAAGAACTGGAAGCTGCATTTGAGCAACAGAGGGAAGCTGCCTGGCTTGTACTGCATGTGACAACTTCTCTATTCCCTTGCTTGGCGTTTCACTGATTCTTCTATTTTGGTGTTGCATAAAGTCAAGGAGCCTTTGAGCCAGAATGAGTTGTCTTTCAAGGCTCAGATTAACTACCTGCTGATACTGTCTCCCACTAAGTGCATTGTTGAATGAATTAAATGAGAATGAACTGGGACAGACTTTTCACTGATCATCTCTCAGCATCACTGGCCATTGATATCATAGTGACAGACATTTGTGATTTAATGGTGTCGAGTTTTAGGTTCAATCCACCAGACCTACACCAGATACTCTATTAACCCCTCTTTCCCACCCCAAATAGAGAAAGAGGATAAGGGAGAGAGACTTATGGCCCTCTCCCAAATGGGAGAGGAAGGGAATGAGACAGAGGCTTCTGGATTAGAAAACTTAAACAGCTTTAATGAAGATAATAATGATAAAATGTGATATATACAAAGTCAGTGTCAAACCCAACCTCCCCCTGATGGCAATTACGTCACTGTCACCACTGAGGCTGTGCAGGCACTGGCAAAGTCCCAGACTGGGCTCAGCAGCAGATGGGAACCATGTTCAGGAACACAAAAATCAGGATCAAAGGCACAAGATGGTCCAAGAAGGGAAGAAGGCCCCCAAGGGAAGTGAAGGCCAGAAAGATTGATGAGAAGGAAAAAAGGGCAAAAAGCCTAAAAAGGGGTTGAGATCCTCATGATCCCTCAGCTTTATACTGAATATGACACATATGGGATGGAATACTTCATTGCTCAGTGTAGGGTCACCTGTTCTGGCTGCTCCTCCCCACAGGTGCAGCCTTTTCATTTCTGCACCCTCCAATGTGGTACACAAGATTTAGCAGTGACCTTGGTCTGCGCCGCAATCCTTGGTAGTAACTCTAAACATCAAGTGTTATCACTGCTAGCAGCAGACACTGTCTGCAAAAACATGCTGTTAGCTTCAGAAAGTGC
>JAVSBS010001175.1:17989-40865 GCA_033124195.1 Coracias cyanogaster | reverse complement strand
GGCCTCCCAGCAGAGGTTCCAGCCCTCCCATCATTGCTGGGGCCTCCTCTGGCCCCGCTCCACCAGGTCCATGTCTCGAGGACTCCAGAGCTGCCCCAGCACTGACAATTCTTCCGTCACTAACACCGAAGCACTCCACAAGCTCTCTCCGCTGGAGCACAGTGGGTCTCTCCTGGCTCCAGAGGCTCTGCAGCCAGCAAAGCAGCTGGAGGGTCCCGCAGGGGTGCAGAGCACCAGCCCCACCAGCTGCCCCCAGCCCCGGGCGTGCAGACCCCCTCGCCCTTGAGAAGTGGTCAGAGGCTGCATGCAAATGTCCATCCGTCCAGCCAGAGACCCCGCTGTCTGCCCCAGCAGCTCCCAGCCCTCTCCTCCCCACGTCCCGCATTTCCGTCGCCGCAGCTTTGAACGGGGCACAGGGAAGATTTGCTGCAGCCCGGGAGCGAACCACTGCCTAGAATTAAAGTGTACACCCGGTTAATTGCTGATCATAATGCATTTCCCTCTCCAACGCCGGCTGCTAGCCCAGCCATTGCTGAGGACAGCAAAGCAAAATGCTTCATTTCCATTAGTTTTTTTTCAAAATGAAAAGGCCCAATTTATCTTAACGTGACACCAAAAAGCCAGCAAAACATTCCCGGGCTCCAGCCCGCGCTCGCTGACAACATCTTCACAGTCACGTACCACGGAGAATCAATTATCTGGCAGAACATGTCCCAGAGGCATTTAGATAATTGCAAACATAAGTACAAAATCTGCCACTAATTATTAAAGAAATACCAAATAAGGAGACCAAGCGATAGAGAAGGAGCGTCACTGGGGGCGAGAACCCTTCTGGCGTGCTGCACGGGACGCTTTTCAGAGGGGTGCGTTGCTGCGATGCCGGGAAAGCCCAAACCCTGCAGAGCCCAGACACGGCTGCTCCCAAGCACGAGGTCCTCCACGTGCAGAGCGTCGTGGTGGGATTCACCGCATCCTACACCGAGATCTACTTTGTGTTTTCCTTAGAACTTCAAGAGTTCCCGGGGGGTTTCTGGAGCAGGGAGATGCAGGCGGAGCGGCTGGATCCTGCAGCACTGTTGTCTTCTCTTCCCCCTCCCCGTTACCTTCTGCACAACCTGATGCAGAGACAAGACCCGTGCTCTGCGCTGCTCGCCCCGACCGTCCCGTCCCCCACCCTGCAGTCACGGCCGTTACCCTGGGTAGAGCTCACACGGGATTTTTACCGAATATTCAGCAGCTCGAGTCAGAAAGCAGCCCGTACCCATGGATTGTTTTTCCTGCCTCCATGTACAGATTCCCCTCCAACGCACCAGGCAGCAACAGCAGGAGCAACAAGACGCTCATTAGACACCATCGAAACATCCACCAGAGCTCCAGCGTGCTGAAGAGCCGTCCTGAGCCCGCATTTACCCCAGGCTCCAGTTTTCCTCACAGCTTTTAAGAGCAAGGTGGTTTCAGTGACCTGATGCAGGGCTGCTGGGCTGGATCCTCTCAGATGCCCAGTACCTTCCTACCTGCTCCTTCCCTTCAGCCTTCCCAACCTGCCTGAGCCCTCACGGGGACACGAAAAGGGCCCCACTGTCAAAGGAGGATCCCAAACATCACGCTGTCCACAGGAGTTTGGATGCTGAACTGAGGAGAGGCAGGATTTCGTCTCTCCGGGACCATCCTGCTGCCCTGCCCATGGCACAGTGGAGACATCCCAAAGCCCAGGAGACCCTCTACTTGCCCATCCTTGTGGCAGTGCCAGGAGTTCGGGATGCTGGACCCGGGGTCCTTGTGGAGCATCACCTGCCTGGTTCTGTCCTGAACCGTGAGTTGGCAAAGCACCAGCCGTGAGATGCAACTGCCGGGAGCTGGTATTTCCAGCTCCAAGAAAAAGTTAGATGCCGTTTAACTCAGATTAAAAAAAAAATAACCACCACCAGAAAAAAATGACCCAAAAAGAAGAGAAACAAGAAGAAAAAAAAAAAGGAACAAAACCCAACCTCACACTAGGATTTGAAATGAGAACACGTCTGCTTCTAATTCCGTACAACGGCTGGTGATTGTCACTATCTATAATTACGGGCGGCTTTTCATCCCTTGAGGTTCAGCTTCTTTCCCACCAGTCTTGGGAGTCCCGTCATTCATCCCTCCCGCCCCTGCAGATGCCCTTCAGACCTGCCTCCCTTCGCTTCACCAACTCCTCAAGGCATGGGTGGGTTGCAGGACGCTCACAGCCAAGACCCTCAGCCCTGCTCCGACCAGAAAAGCGAAGGGTGGGTTTGGCGGCAGCACCAAGCCCCCGTTCTGCTGCCGATGCTCCCAGCCGGGGAAGGAGCAGGAGCACCAGCGATGATGCTCCACGCGCCGCCGAGCCGAGGGGCTTGGAAGGAAGCCCATGTTTGAGGGCTCCTAAAGGGAAAGCAGCTTCTCCGTGACAGCGTTTTGGCAAAAACAGCGTTATTTAAATACAACAGTTTCCTCCGTCAAAGTAAATAATAATTAAGTAAACCCAATTAAAATCAGGAGAGTGCCAAAATATTCTCAGAAGCGTCTGAGCGTTTGACTCAGCTCTTCACAGGAAGAACAGGGGCTCATGGCAGGACTTGGGGTGCCGGGGACATGGCCAACAACCTCCAGGCACCGAGGCTGGGCACGGGGTGCACGGATATGAGCAGCCGGCAGGTCAGGGACAGGATGGGATGGGACTGGGGTGCCTCTGCCTCCTCCCCACCCCAGTGTCAGCCCATCTCAGCTTCTGAACACAGTTTGCTGCTGGCTCCCAGGTCGAGGACACAACCTGCCAACATGGACATCCTGAGCCTCACCGGTGACGAGCAGCTCTGGGGGCACGGCTCAGCCCTGGCACCCAGCTTTAGGCTACCCCACGTCCCCGGGGCAGAGCAGGAGCTGCCCTCGCCATCCCCATGGGGCTGGAGAGGTTCCCACCTTGTCCCCCCAGAGCAGGAAGGGTCCCCACTCCGGCCCCGTGCCCTGGATTAGAAACATCTTGAGGATATTTACAGGAATCAGCCAAAACGCCGGGAGGAACACAAACGCCCCCGAGGAGAGCCCCGTGTGCAGCCACAACTGTGCACACACATCGCCCGGCGTGACCCACGGCGAACAGAACGTAACCATGTCTCTGCAGTGGCTCTTCTTCCATCATGTCCTCATTTCCACACTGCCCTTAAAACAGCGCAGAGTGTTTTAATCTGTGACGCTGAGGATTTCATTTGCTCAGGCGTCCTTTTGCGGAAAGGGCTCTCTCCTTTCATCAGCATAGTAATAACAATGAAAAAATTAAACCAAGCTCTTTTTGAGAGCATCCTTAAAAGGCCCAGGTGCTTTGGAGAGACGCCAAGGTCCTCCCTGAGCCGCGCTCAGCGCGGGACCGTGGGCAGGAGCCTCCTGCCTCATTTAGTCTCTGCTTTGGTTCTCAGCTTGCAGAAAATTGATGAAGGCTGCTGGCTTGGCAACGGCAGACGTCAGAGATGTCTGCAGACATCTTTATTTATTTTCCTCTGAAAGCATCACTATGTGTCTATGCTGATGGCAACGCTGAAAACAACAACAACAGCAGCAAAATAATCCCACCTCCAGCAGACCCCAGTCCAAGGAGCTGGGGACCACCGCGGGCATGGGCTGACCCATGGAGCTGGAGACCACTGAGGGCATGAGCCAAGCCCTGCAGAGCCAGGGACCACCACGGGCAGTGAGCAGAAGCTGTGGCCACCACGCAACGGCAGATCCTTCAATCCCGGCCTGGCCTCACCTTTACCAATCAACAGTCAGGGACCATGACAAATAATTGTTTGCAGCCACCATTAGCTGAAAACAAGGCGCATCTGCATATGCTTAATCTTAATTAGGCAGACTTGGCAAGGAGCCCTTGCTCATTGCTACCAAACAACCGTTTCGCTCGCAAAAGGGCAACAAAAGCCCAGGGGCGTGTGCGCACGCAGACACACGACCCATGGATAGAAGAACCACCTGCGAAGGCAGTGATGGGGCTGGAGGGCCCCTGGCCAGCACTGCCCCGTCCTGCCCTTCCTGGCCACCAGCCCAGCCCGAACACGACGTGTGATAGTGGAGCTGAGCTAAATTACAGCTGAGGAATTTCACCACTGAACACATTGCTGCTAATTACTCAGCTCTTGTTTACCTCTCAAAGGAGCAGGCGTTGGTGGACCTTGCAGAGGCATTTCCACTGGAGGAGGAGGAGAAGGATGTTTAGGGCTGGCAGCCTGGCACTGGATTAGAGCTTTGAGTTTGTGAGCAAAGTCCTCACCGCTTGGGTAGAGAAACCGGGTCACAGGCTCAGCATTCAGCCCCTCGTGCCCGTTGGTGATCTCAGCCCCGCCAAGCCAGGGCAGCACCGGCATCAGGCATCCCCGATGGCTCGGCAAAGGCAGACGAGGCCCCGGAGTCCTGCCAGGCACCCCATCCTCCACACAGCATCTTCCTCCTCATCACCACCCTCCTCCTCCAAACCTCTCCCACCCTCTCCCTTACCCAGACAAGCCTGTCACAACCCAATGGGGCATTATTTCATTATTGCACGTACAGATACAGCCGTGATGGGTCTGGGAAGGTTCCATCATCCCCCACGTGCCGCGGAGCCAGGACACCGTGGCTAACCAGGCGCCTGCGCTCCCGGCACGCTGGTACCCTGTGCCCCGTGCACCCACCCCGCGTCAGGAGCTGCCAACTCACACGTTGCACGAACCAAGCCAAGGAGGAAAGAAGCCTTGTGAGCCCACGTGCAAAGCTCCACCCGTTTCGGTGCCCTGAGCCCACGTGCAAAGCTCCACCCGTTTTGGTGCCCTGAGCCCACGAGCTCTTACCTGGGTGCTGGTGTGTGGCAGAGCGAGTGGAGGTCCCAGCACCCCGTGCCCTTGCGGCACGCTGGCGTGGAGACGCTCGCCAGCAGACGAAGCGAGCCATCAAGGTCGACTGAAGGTGTCTGCGGGGAAAGAGATGCCAAGTCAGAACAGGAATGGGAAAATGACTGTCCTGCAAAGAAACACCGCGCTGATGGGAAACAGAGACAATGCCCCGGAGCAGCACTGCGGGAGAATCACCCCCAGATGAACCCCTCAGATCTCCCGCAAGACCTGTGGGAGAGGGCTCGGTCCCCCCACTCCCCGGCATGCTGCTTGGCCTCTCCAGACCTGGCTGGTGGCCAGCTGGGCTGGAGCCATTGCCTCCTTCACTGGTTAGGCTGGTTTTGGGTTTGTGCCAGGGAAGAGCCAAGGGGACTGAGCAGTGCCGGAGAAGCAGCGTAACGCCAGGGGTGGGCTGCAGGTAAATGCTTGGAAAGCCACCAAATATTGAGCAAAAAAAGCCCAACAAGGTAGATTTTGCACCAAAGCAAGCCTGTGATTTCACAAGCTGGCGGATGAGGCTTCGAGCAGCGCTGGCGCCGGCTCTGCAGTGCCTGATTTTATGCGTTATCAATTTACAGCATCTCCTACACAGAGGGGAATTAAAATAACGCTGGGAATCATCAAAACATTTCACTTTTAATTGAAATTGACTCCCAGATTATACATCAGGGAGGCTAAGCAGAAGACATTACAGCCGAGCACACTGCCCCGGTAGGAGAAACCAGCGCGGGGCTCGGCGCGGCGGCTGGCAAAACGCTGTGAACGGGTTCGGCAAAAAGCACCGAGGGTTGAGCGCGTAAAGCAGAAACTTCCCAGAGCTTTAAATCACTCTAATGAAGGCGTTCAGCACGGGCGGTGTCAAAGACGAGGAAGCGATGGGTAGGGAGGAGCCCATGGCTGCCCCTGCTCGGCATCCAGAGAGAGGAGCCCGCAAGATGAGGATGCTGGCGTGTTTAATTCCGCCCGCACGTGTAACGGGGCTCAGCTAGAGAGGAACGTATGAGGCCCAAGGCACGTTTCAGGTGGAGGAGCACGTTGCAAGGAGCAGAGCGGAGGGAGGAAATGGAGACAGGGGCGAGGCGTTACCTAAGGGAGCGTTTCCAATCAGTGTTTACAAGTCGTTTGAGAACATCAGCGTGGGCTGGGGGGGACAATAGCAACGGATACATGAAATGGAAAAGGAGATGGGATGTCCACAACTGGAAGGAAAGATTGTGCCTTTGGCTGGGGTTCCAGAAAACACGCGCTCGAGACCTGCCCCTCGAGGGCAGCGCGGGAACCGGAGGCTCTGCGCTGCTTCTCCTGCGTTTCTCTTATTTTATTCCCTGACACAATCAAGAAAGATTTAATCGATATTGCTGCTGAAAATTCTATTACCAAAAAAAATAAATTAAAACCTAGCTCAGCAATATTTTGCCCAGGCCCGTAAAAACAATTTAAAGCACCGGCTTCAATTCCAGTTGAAATGTAAATTGCAACAGAAATCCCACCGTAATAGTTTGCAAAGAGCAGAAAACAAGGATCCTGCAGGGTCTCTCCACAGACATTTCAGGGGCTGCCTCTGCCCAGGCAGACGAGAGCAGCGTTCTCCGAGCTGCGGAGATTTCTGCTCTTACCTCCGCGGAGGAGTTCTGCACTCCCATGAACCGCTCACATGGTGCGACTGCACACCTGAAAATGGGGCTGAATAGCTTAGAAATTAAACAGTGAATAGAAATAGCTGTAAGATCCCCCAAGCACAGAATTGTTTGTGATTTTTAACTTTGGTTTAACTTTTCTCCAGTGAGTTTTCCCAGCTCCAGGGACGGATGGCAGGGAATTTCAGCAGGGCATCCTCTCTGGGTGGGGGTCGGCTGCCCGTGGCTCTGGCTGGTGGGGCAAGGTCAGCACCCAAGCTGGCAGATCCTGCACCCACCATTTGCAAACCCCACCACGGGCCGGTTTTTGTGCTGGAGGAACCAGCCCCACTGGGAGCAGAGGAGCTCTGGCCGGGGTGGGCACGTGGCTGTGCAGAGGGACCCCGGCCATGGCTGGGGGGCTGCGTCCCCAGCGTGGGGACCGTGCCTGGGTGGGTCACCTCCTAGACCACAGCCCACAGTGAGGAGCTGAGCAGCGTGATGAGGCAGCCCTGTGGCTTTCACACCCCAGCCTCATCCCCGGGGTGGTGGGGCCCCAGAAACCAGCCAGGGTGGGGGGGGTCGGGCTCCCATTCCCACCAGCCCTCTCCATGGGGCTGGGAGAAAGGCCCTGCCCCAGGACCGCTCTTCTCCATGCTTCCATGTGCCAGCTCCAGCCCTCCCTGCCAGACCTCCCGGGGGCTGGGACCCTGGGACCCCCCCAGCTGGAGCCCAGCTGCCCTGCAAGCCCTGGGTCACTCACCCTGGAGCTGGAGGGCAGGAGAAGCTCTCCTCCCACTGGAGGTAACTACTCCTCAACCGTGGGCAGGAGTCCAGCTCCGCTGCCCGGCCCCGCGGGCCCTCGCTGCCATCAGGCAGGGGAGCAGCTCCATCGGAGCCCAGAGCGGCAGAGCCCCCACAGCTCCCCCAGCCCCCACCACCCAGCACCACTCTCCTGTTTTAATTAGGGAGCCTCCTTCCCCTGAAAGGTGAACCCCCCCCCAGCTCCCCCAGCATCTCCCAGCCCAGCAGGACTCCTGAAAGCTCCAGGCCTTGATTAGCTCTTCCTTTTAATTAGTCTCATTCAGAGGTGTTGCCTCTTTCAACCTTGGGCCGCCTTTGCTTTCTCTTCCTGCCCTGACACTGACCCTGGGGGTGGCTGCTGCCTCCTCCCGCCATGGGTTGGTGACCTTCCCTGCCAGGTCCCCTCGATGGCAGCCTTGGGGTGCAATTGCAGCCCGGACCTGGTCCTGCTCCCCAGACAACCTACTCATGAGCCACCGCACCCTGGAGCTGCCCCATCGCCAGCCCCACATCCTGCCCTGGCCGGGTCTGCAGGTAGAGCAGCTTGTGGGCTGTGAGACTCACAGAGGATCTGCACCGAGCGCACAGCTAAGCTTGAAGGATTGTTATTTTATATCACAACTCATGGAATGGTTTGGGTTGGAAGGGACCTCAAAGATCCGCTCGTTCCACCCCCCTGCCATGGCAGGGACACCTCCCACTAGACCAGGTTTGTCAAGGCCCCGTCCAACCTGGCCTTGAACACCTCCAGGGATGGAGCATCCACAAGACCCCTGGACAGCCTGGGCCAGGCTCTCACCACCCTCAGAGTGAAGAATTTCCTTCTGATTTCCAATACCGAACCCAGTTCCAGGGCAACGATGCAAGAAGCAAATCTCAACTGATCCCACTGCCGTATAAAGCCCAGCCTCGACAACCCTTGCCTGGCAAGAGCACGAGAATCGGTCTGGAGACCAGCTGAGAGCTGTGCTCTCCTCTGCCTGACACTCGGGTCTGTTGGGACTTCAAGAAAAGCTCAGTAACAATCACTACAGCCTGGGAAGGTACCAGGCTGCAGACAGACATGAGTAACTGCCTTCCTTCCACGAAGGCATCTGCTGGAGGGCGATGAGTGGCGCTGGCTGCACATCTGACCTCAGCACACGTGGGACGGGTCCATGCTGCTTTTGCTATCTAAGAAAGCCCAGAAGACACTAACAAACACCCAGCAGCACCCTTAGCTCTGGTGACCCTCCCACCTGGTGACACACCCCAGGGGACTGAGAGGTCCATCAACCCCCCAACAGCCAGATGCCTCCACCTAGAGTAAATATCACAATTTTGTGGACCCAGACCCTCTTTGTAACCTGTTCTCAGCGGTGGGTTCCACCTTTGCAGCTCAGACGGAACCGATGGCGTTTCTCTGGCCTTCCAGTTACTCAGAGCGCAGTGCAGGACCACGGAGCCTTCCGTCAGTTCTCCTAGCTGGCCACGTCCATTTAGGATTTGGCATGTCACTGTTTCCTTTTCAACGATACCATCGGTCAGACTCCACTTAAGTGTTCCATTCTCTGTTCTGGAGTAGGTCAGGTGTCCAACGTGTTTGTCTCCATCACCTGTAAGGAAGGAACCCTCATGCTCCCTACAGCACCGCCCCCAACCCTCTGCTCGCTCCTTTGGCTGGTTCCCACCAGACAGTACAACCTACAGAACTGCCAAAACCACCACTCTCCTCCTCAAAACCCCACCCACAGACCCCACTCTGAATCAGCAGCAGTTGGCAGGAGCCGTCAAGAACTCAGCTCGCACCACCTCGCTTTCTGCTCTGCGCTGGCACAACCCAGCCCAGCCCTCCACCATCTTCTCCAAACACCAGTATGGATGTCTACCTCGAGCTGCCCTTCCTGCACCTCAGGTTCAGTACTTCCATGTCCAAGCCCAGGATTCATCCCTGCCCGTGGAGCGTTCCAGTTGCTCCCACGTGTGCTCCCTGCCCCGCCTGGTTTGATGGAGCTACTCCATAAAGAACTGTCCAAAGTTTTACTTCCGCGCAAGCTGACAAATTATCCCGCACCCTGGACACAGGGCAGCAGACTCCACACCTCCCAGCCCCAGGCAGTCCCACCTCACCGACTCCGACATTTGCCATATTTCATTCAGCTGCAGTAACGAGCCAGAACCACCCTCATTTTCCACAACGCCATCACGACCAGCACAGGCCGTCACACCCCTCGGTGCACGGTGACACGAGTCCCTGGACCACACAGGAGATGTGGGATGAGCCCGTTTGACCACCACTTACACCTTTTTTTTTTTTTAATTATATCTGTCTTAAAACTCTCAAGCTAATCACGTTCCATGTCTGGATTCCGCGTTGCTGCTCTGAGCAGAGCTCTGCCTTTCTCCTTCTACCCCGCGGTTTCTGGCAGGGTTAGCTCCACACCGTGTGGCACCAAAACCACCAGAATCAAAATTACAGCAGCTCTTGGCCGTCCCTCCCCAACCCACATCAGTGCAGAAGATCTAAAGTCCCACCAGACCCTTCCAACCGGACCCGCTGACCTGCCACACGCCGGACGCGTCACTCCCAGCACAGCTCTCGGGTCCATTTTGTCCGTGCTCAGCTCCCGCCGCAAAGCTCATCACGCCGGAGAGTTTACTGAAAACTTTTTATTGTAATCAAAAAGGTGACATTAACAGGGCTGTAATGAATTCTGCAAATCATTCTGCTGGCATTTTATAACTGATACCAGCTTCTTCTGCCAGGCAATTAAAAAAAAAAAAAAAAACCTCAAATGTGAAAATCTTCACAGTACAGTAAACTCCACCCAAACTAATTAATGGTGGTTAAAAAGAAGATGCCCCAGCAAAACCTTTCATGTTCCATGGTCACAACTCACAATTCTGTACAAAATGTTCACTTTTATAAAGCTCTGATGTAAAAATCAAATAATCAAGCAGCAATATTTTAAGTGCAGCACAGGGTCTTTCATGTCATTATTTACAACGCTTGAATTCGTTTACATTTTAACAAAATTTAATACAGATGACTTAGGAATTAAGTCACTTTAATTATCTGTCGTTCTATGTGGGGACAGATTTCACTTTTTGGTCATCCTTCTCCTTATCTTTGCTCTTCTTCGATTTTTTCTTCTTGTGTTTGTGTTTTTGGCTCTTCTCCAATTCCGTTTCATTCCCGAGGTGTTTCTTATGCTTCTTGTGTTTCTTATGCTTCTTGTGCTTCTTCTTCTCTTTCTTCTTTTTCTTTTTCTTGCTGTCCTGGCTCTCTCCCGAGCTGGCACTGCTGCTGTGGCTCCGCGTCTGGCTCTCGGACGGGCTCTGGCTGCGGCTGCGGCTGACGCTGGGGCTGCTCTGGCTCTGACTCCTGCTCGCTTCAGGCTGCTCAGCCGGGGCAGGCGCTGCCGCCTCCTCCTTCGCCTTCTCCGCAGCCTTTTCTTTCGGTTCTTTCGGAGTTTTTCCCGCAGCCTCCTCGTCCTTTGCAGACACGTTGCTCTCGCTGTCACTTTCGTTGTAGTCTGGCACGAAGGCGGCCTCATCAGTCTCTCTGGTTAGATCGGAGGAGAGCCGCGAGGAGCTGCTCACCTGCGGCTTGGCCTTGACCACGCTTTTGTCGTTTTGGCCGGTCTCCTCTTTCTTCTCCTTCTCAATTTTCACATCCGGCGATTCTTGTTTCGCAGGCGGTTTATTAGCAGCCGGTTCCTTCTCTTTATTGCTCTTCACCTCTGGCACGTGTTTCTCTTTCTCCTTTCCTGCGGTTTTATCCAGAGGTTTGTGCTCCTCCGCGGCGCGCTTGGAATCGTGCGCAGCCTTGTGCTCAGGCTGCTTCCGCTCCCGCGGGGGACTGTGGCCGCTCCTCTTGGCGTCTCCAGCGCCTTTCTTGGACGGCTCTGCCCGCTCGTCTCTCGGCTTACTCTTCGGCACTGCTGTGGAGTCTCTGGTTCGGGAAGGGGACTCTTTTCTCCTCGCCACCTCGCTCTTTTCCTCTCTGCGCTTGGAACTCGAGTGATCTCTGCTGCCATCGTGCTCAGATTTCTTGTCTCGGTTGGGAGTGAAGTCTTTCGCAGTCGATCCACGGCCTGGATCGTGTTTCTCCGAAGATCTGCTGTCTTTGGAAGATTGAGAAACATTTTTTCCGTTCCCTTGTTCAGCTGCACGTTCCGAGTGGTCTTTTTCTGGCTGAGCACTGGTCTTCCTCTTCTCAGAAGTGTCTTTGTCCGACAAAGGATGATCCCGATCTTTGGTTTTTCCTTTTTCATTTGACATCGAACTTTTTGAACTTTTCACGTCGTGCTGGGAGCTTTCGTAACTCGTTTCTTTTGCAGCTTTCTGTGTTTTCTCCGCAGGCTCCGTCTCTTTCTCGCTGTGTTTGGCGGGGTTGGGAAGCTTGGCGCTCACGTTCTTTATAACACTAGCAGGTTTGCCGATGCTTGTGGGCACCTGGGTCGACTTCACGTCTTCCTCTTCCGACTCAAAGTCATCTTTATCCCACTTTGACTGAGGGACCTGGATCATAATAATGACGTCCTCAGCAGGGGCTGTTATATCGTTGTTATACTCCTCCATGGTCTTAATGACAGTTCGTTTGGTATCTGGCTTTTCTTCAGTCTTTTTAATGGGGCTTCCTCCAGTAGAACTGGTGCTAAGAGGAAAAACAGCGCACGTTAGTCAGGGGCCAGCCGCGCGCCCCCCCTTCGGAACCCCTCAGACGGCTTTTCTTTCAATCCTAAACCTTCAGCCTTTTTTTTCCAAAGATGTTCAATTAAGGGAACAGACACGAGAAAGGATGAGTCCACTAGCTACAGATTATGAGCAATCAATTAATTTAGTATCTTGCTACTATACATTTAATTAACAAAGACACAAGATTATCAGATCGGGGACTGTCTGATCTGGTAATTCCTTCGTGTCCTATTTCTACCAATGGCAGATAAATCAGACACATTCTTGCTCCTAAGCAAGCAATTACGGAGAGGTACAATCAACCAAAGCTTTATATCCTGGGGTCCCAGCGTTCTTCGTTAGAAAAAACACACGTTTTAAACACTTCTTAGACTATCAAGACGCTACCATAAGTCTCCAGCAACGTCTTACATGTTTTGAGCTTGCTTAGTCCCACTTCTTTAGACACCAAAATGTAATAATAGCTCCACACTAGAGCACTATTATTTTTTCACGTGTCCTGCAGGGGAATATAGGAGAGACATCTCCAAGGGGAGCACTGAAAGAAGCTGGCGCAGAGCTGGCAGCAGCGTAGCTGCGTCTACACGGCACCAGCGCAACGTGCTGGTAACCAGGCTGCTGCTTCTGCAAGGTAGGATTTCACGTCACGCTGGCAGAAGCGGATCATCACAGTACCCTGCAAGATTTAAAATGCCAAGTACGGCATGATCTGCTCCCCTTGCCTTCAGCAGTAGGCTGGACTTGAAGGAAGACAGGTGGGACACCTCAGAGCCAACGTGTAACAAACAGGAAGAGGGAAGAGACTCTTAGAATTAAGGGTGGAGCGTGTCACCGATGAACCAACCTTACCAGCTCTCGGCGCGGCACACCCCACGCCTTTGCTTCAACAAAGTCTGACTTTGACCCAAGCACAGTTTAACAGGAAAGCTCACAGATTATTCCATCATTTAGCACGGACTTAGGTGTTTTGTTGGTCACCATAAAGCACTTTAGATTTTTTGGAGGTGAGGACATAAAGAATAGGAGAAGAAATGCTGAAATACCTGGTATAATCTACAAGAGTTGAACTGGATCCATCAGCTGCTGTCACTTTTCTTCTCGCTTTTCCCTTCACCTTTTCTTGTTTCACTTTGCTGCTGCTGGGCTCTGGTTTCTCAGCAGGTTCCTTACCAGGTGGCACGTTTTCTCCACTCACAATCTTTTTGCCGGTTTCTCGGTTAAGCTTAATCTTTTTTGCAGGGTTGTTAAGAAAAGCGGATTTCTCCTTTTCTGGAGTTCGCTCGCCTTTTTCACCATCAGGCTCGGTCTTCCCCTTCGGCGAGGTTTTCGATTCGGCAGCTTCTGGTTTAGAAGCCTTTACAGAAGTGGTTTCATGTTCTTTATCAACCTTTTCATCCGCTTTTCTTTTTCTTTTTTCAGGTTTTGCATCAGAAGGTTTGCTTTTTTCAGCAGGTTTTTTGGACTTGTCCTCTTTGTTGGAGGGCTTCTCTGACTTGGTTTCTTTTGGATGGTCTTTCTTTGCCTTTTCCTCCTTGGCTGGTCTGGCTTCTGGGTGATCTTTTGCCACTTTGGGGTGAACTTTCCGGGGGGTACCAAGAGCCTTCTCATCCTTTTGAGATGAAGATGTTTTAACACTGTCTGCCTTTGGCAACTCCTCCTTCGCTTTTTTCACAGGAGGTTCCATTCGAGGAGACTTTTCACGATCTGTGTCCACCTTCTCCTGGGAAGCTTTAGCTGGTTTTGCTACGGTGTCCTTCTTAGGAGGAACAGCCGCTTCTACTTTCCGCTTTGTTTTGTCAATTTTTGCTTTTGGCTTATCCTTCTCTTTTTTCTCCTTCTCAGACACCGGTTTGAAAGCAATGGAATCTGCTTCCATGGGCTCATCTCTCACAGGGGTGGCATCATCTCTGCTCGGGAGCATGAACAGAGAGTCCGTCTTAACGTCTTCTGTCGTGACCGGCTCTCTCTGTTTTCTCGCACCTTCTAACAACTCAGCGTTCGGAAATCCTTCGTTCTCGTCCCCTTTTCTTCTCTTCCGATGTTTCTTATGTTTATTTCCTTTGCCGTCTCCCAGGGGATTTTCCACCTCCTTCTCTTTTGATTTTGTAGGATCTTTGATGCCATGGCTCTCTCTTCCGGAAGGTTTTTCAGGGTAATTTCCAGCTATATTGCGGTTCCTGTGACTCTGCCCACCAGGATAATCCTCCCTACGGCCCCGAGCATATGGCGAATTCTCTCGTCTGGTCCCAGGTGGACCAAACCTATCTGGAGAAAAGTTCTCTCTGTTTACTGGAGGCCGAGGCTGAGCACCAACAGTGTGGCCCTTGTAAAACTTCTCGTACCACTCTCTATAGTTCCTTTCCCATTCCCGGTATCTTTCCTTTTCAAATGGATCTCTAAAGTCAACAGATCTGCCATAGTAAGCTTTCATGTCGTACGGGGGAACTTCTCTGTATCTGTTAAAATACTCCCTTTCTCCTTCCCCTTGAGGTATAGTCCGTTTAGTGGGAGACTGGCCTCTAAATACTGGAGACCTTGACCGTGAATGGTATCTTCTGTATGGGGGTGACCTTGACCGTGACCGGTGATAACCATGTGACCTTGACCTAGAACGATAGTTACGACTCTTCCCTTTGCCTCTTCTTTGATACGGTGGTGATCGTGAGTAGGAACGAGAATGGGAACGACTAAATGATCGAGAGTAGGAGCGAGAACGGGAAGAACCTGATCTTGACTTGGAGTAGGTATATGAACTTCTAGAGTAAGATGAAGCACTATAGGGAGACTTGGACCTTGAAGAGAAACACAACACAAAAAAAAAGAAAAGAAGTTAATTAAAACCAGTCACTCCCCCCAGTTTTTTTTTTTCTTCTCCCAAATTTGGTTGTGTATTTTTTTTTTCCTCTCCATATGCTTATGTCAAAGCTTCTTTCAGCTGCTGACATAATGCTACTGCAAACTGAAGAACCCGATAACATGTCAACGTTTCTGCTCACACGACAGAACAGCTGCTGCTTTGTTAGTGTCAAAACACACAGGAAGGGTAAGGCTATTTCCACTCATTTCCACCACAGCACCTAGCAGAGCTACCCACGGATTTCGGGCGGTGTATACTGGCCTCTACTGGTACATGGACGTGCACATTTTTCCCTACTTGGCAACTACATGCAGTGCAGATCATTTCTGTTGCAGTAAGACGCAAAAAGAGCAAGTCTTAATAGCTACAGCGCAGTATCAAACATCAAGAAAACACAATCCAGCCTGAAGAGAGTAAAGCTCATCTTTAAACTGCCAGCTGAGTCTAACTTCACTGCTCATCTGGCAACTTGTACAGGAGGCAAAATCCCCGTCCTGCCATCCTACGGACAGGGCTATTTAATCAACACATCGAGTCCTAGCGGAATTTTGCACCTATCTCTAGCTCTAGCCACGGGCAGTGACTGCATTTCCAGACAAATCATATCTAAAAGCTTCTAGACTCAGTCTAGTGATACAACTCCACGCCACTGCTCCAGGAAAGCCACTGACAGCGTTACCAATAGGAGCTCCTCGGACTCCTGCCCAGGGGATTTGGGGGACAGAAAACATCAGCTAGTCCGAGCTTTTTCTTCACAAGTTTTTCTTGTATTATTTTTTTAAAAGAACCATTTCACATTATACTCTCTATGTTCATTGGCATCATTCCTCCTCTCAACGTCCTTCACCCAGTTAAGACTTCCTTAAAGACAAGTCTAATCTTTTAATTCCTAAGAAAAATCTAACTATGTCAATAAAACACTAGTGAAAGCCACCAGTCTGCAGTCCAGGTTAAAATATCTTTGTGTATCCACGTCAGAGAAACAAAAAGAGGAAATGAAGACAGTGTCTCTCACGTATCTCCTCCGAAGGTAACGGTTGCAATCAGAATAGGGGAGACCAAAAATGCAGCAACTATCCCTACTGGGCTCCTCGCCTCCTCCCGGCTGGCAGAGCTGAAGGATGTCATCACAGAGCAGCTTTGGGAAGACAGACATCATCTGTTCCTTATCAGCTGCTGCCAAATGATAACCGATAGTCAACTGTCACCTCTGCCACAGCTGAGCTAGTGACCTACACATCAAAGTCCTATGGCTGCTAATCCCTGGAATATCCAATCCATCTAAGGACAGGGAGGTGGAGTGGAACTCCTCCCGACTCCTCTAGACAATCTGCTTCTCCGTTACGGACATGTAAAGCAGTTACCTGGAAAACGAACGCCTACGCTCCTTTTGAATCTTTTTATATTCCATCAATTCCTTAGCAAAATCATTTGTAAACTCATCAAGTTTGGACTTTTTCTTTTCCCTGTTAAAATAAGTTTGACCTTTATTACAATTATAGTTTGACCTTTGTTACAAAAAGACATCAAGAAACAAAACATGGCTGATATGAGAAAATGTATACTGCATGCAATGCAAAAGGTGAACATCCTATTTAAGCAAAAACAGTTCAGAATTCCTATGCGTTTTAGGGAAAGTTTTAGAATTACATTTTGTCTTGGTTTTAGTTTTGCGCGTTTACCATCTGCAACGAAAAAGGATAGTGGAAAAAACCCGCGATGTCATTTTTGCTTATGTCAGATGCGCGTTAGCAGAACCGCCGTCCGATACGCCACTGAGACACAAACATGACAGACAACGCGGCTGCCCCGAGCCAAATACTTACTCCTCTTTAAGTCTCCGCTGTTCTCTGTAAAACTCCTCCCTAGATAAAGGAGGTGCTTGTGTCGTTGGGATGGTATTTGAGTGACCCGCTGGTACTGCTGCTGGGACCCAAGCTGATGACAAGTTTGCAGGAGCTGGGGGATATCCCGGAGGGGGAACAGTGTACCCAGCAGATGGAGGCTGACCAGGTGGGAACTGAGGAGGAAACTGTGGTGGTGGTACCCCGGGTGGAAGAGGAAGTGCGTGGGGTGGTGGAGGGTACAAGGGAGGTGGAGGCACAGGCACAAAGACTTGTGATGATGCTGGTAGTGCTGGGGCCTGAGTCCTTTGGGAACGTTCACTGTGCAGGCGTCCTCGATTTGAACTTTAAAGAAACCCAAAAACACGTGTCATGGTTTGGTTACACTCCGCCCTCGTTCTAAAGAGGAAAGCGAATGAAGCAGGAGCATGGTGGCAAGCACTTCTGGTTCTCAACTGAAGCGTTTTTCTCCCTACTTTCTGTTCATCTGAGACTACACTCACTTCTCGATCCTCAGACTTGCCTTCCACATCCTCACCCCCAACCGTTCCCTGCGTCTTCTCTCCTCAGACTCAGCTCTGCGACTGCTGCCCCTGCTCAAAGGAGGCGCCCATCTCCCACGTGCCAAGTGCCCACCGCTCCTCTGCCACTCCTCGATACGCTTCCAACTTCACACTTGGGTCTTCACAGTACTGCACAGACAGTAACTCATCTTCTCTCAAACTTCTTTTAACCTCTCTCACGTACGCTTCCTACATTGTTGCCTCGTGCTGATGTTTTTGGCCTGTTCCTGGCCCTGAACTGTTATTTTCTTGCTTACTGAATTTGGAATGTTAGATAATCTTTGGGATGGATCCCGACTTTTGCATTTTTGATTGATCTTTACGATTTTATCACACAGTGCACCCTTACAATCCATCTGTATCAAATATACACCAGATGAGGACACACTTGATGCTGCGGTCGCAGACAGAACAGACTCCTCTCTCTCCCGCTGAGAGAAAGCAGCTTGGCTGTTCGAGGCGACTAAACTGAAGAAATTCAAAGCTGTCATAAAATAACAGCCTTGACTTCTCCAATAATTTGCTCAATCGGTATCAACTAAGTTGTTAAAGAAAGAATGCCGGAGCCTGATTTCTATTGGGAAATCAATTTCTCCAGCCCTATTCAGCCAGTAATCAAAAGTGTGGCTTTCCATCTGATCTTTTAATTATATTTAATTTTTCTATGTAATTACGGTTTCCTCAAAAAGTGTTCATTTCTCAGAGTCCTCTTTTCAATTATGTTCTGTAGTTTTATTTTAAATAATCTTATTGCAAGCAGAGATTCTCTTTGTTAAAGCTAATTCAAATTAAGCCATTTAAAAATTAATTACCACTTGTACTCTCCACAACTATCTGTGCACACGTTTCATTATAAATCGGCTTTTGTCTAAGTTCTGTGTTACGGCCTAACTGAACAGGTTACAAGTAGTAATATATTGAATTTCTGGAGAATACTTACAGTTCCCAGCCTGGCCGACCGCCTGCTGAGCGAATGGCACCAGCTCTCATGGGATGACCTTTGGGAGTGGGGAGAGGAGAAACACAAGGGAAAAAACAACCTTCAGTTTATCTGAAGATAATAATTTTTTTGGAAGAAATTCTGCAGTTACAGTTAGTTACCAGTTGTGGGTATTGATTGTCCTTGAGGGCCCAGAAGACTTGGCAACGCTGGCTGTCTGAGCACAGGAACCTGATAGCCCTTGGGAACAAATGCAAACAGTTAGAAAATAAGCTCTACTAAACCACAAGGATTACTGCATATATTGAAATAAAATTTACCTTCTCTTCCAACAAACTGCTGATGGACAGAGGGGAAGATTTAGAAAGTTCAGCGGCGGTCATCAGAGCAGCGGGAGGTAAAACAGTATCAGCATCACTACAAGGAAAATCCGTTTTTTATATTAAACATTTCTACATGCTAACTGAACTAGGAACTCCCAGGTGAGAAAAGGCTGGCTACTGTAAATGGAAAAAAAATTAATTAAATAATCTTCACCAGATTTACCAATGTGAAGTTGGCTGATTCCAAAGGAAGCACTGAGGAGAAGTCAGTCTGGGTGACTGGCAGTTAAGGAGGAAGCTCACTGGAAAAGCTTTCAATGAGCTAGCTGTGCTGAGCGGCAGTTCTGCAAGAACTGAAATTCCATTAGGAAATGCTCATGTGCTCACTCAGAGGCTCCTAAGAACCTCCTAGAGGTTCTTTTGCATGGCCATTCTTTGTTTTCAAGGCTATGGCTGAGCCTCCCCGGCTCCAGACGGAGCAGCTCTCTGCACTCAAGGTGCGGAACTGGAAGGATGTAAGCCCTAAACAACAGCACAGGTTTTTAATGGATTTTCGTAGGACTTCACTGGGTTGCAAACTTAAGACTTTCATGTTTGTAAATACTTCAGATTTAGGGTGTTTCAATGTTTATGACGTGTCACTGACTGCCCTGTGCCTCACGGGGGATGACTCTGACTTGCCATAACATTGATTCTGGAAATACTGCAGAAAAAAGGAATGTAAAAACACCTGGTCAGTTTTACTTCTAATCGTGTTTTTACACTTATCACAAAAACATTATTTCCTCAGTACTAAAGAGAAATTAAGGTACCCAAGAAGGTCCGACGTAACTAAATGGTGACTTCAGGAATCAGTAGCCACTTAAAATCAAAGGGCTTCTGGGGGAAAAAAGTTGCTCTTTCAGGGTACACCTATACTGACTGACCAACACTTCTGAGAAGGTTCTGGCCTGAGGCTCACTTCCAACTCAAAGTGGCCTCAAAATAAAAACAAAACCCAGAACTTCCATAATTACCTGGGACTGTCATTAATAATACAGAAATCACTAGCTGAGAAGCTCGAGAACTATCTAACTTCAGCATTTTGGTGTCTCTTACAGGCATGCAGATTTACTTTTTTTTTTTACAGGCATGCAGATTTACTATTTTTTTTTTTACAGGCATGCAGATTTACTTTTTTTTTTACAGGCATGCAGATTTACTATTTTTTTTTTACAGGCATGCAGATTTACTATTTTTTTTTTACAGGCATGCAGATATACTATTTTTTTACAGCCATGCAGATTTACTCACCGAAACGGTCCATCTGGCTTTTCACCCCGGAGGAGGGACACTGCTGGAGGGAGATCAGAGACAAGAACAGAAGATGGATTTACCGGCAGCCCCGCTGCCTGACCAGGGCCCAGCGATGACAAAGCAGCAGCTGAACGAGAAGCCAAAGAAGCCAATGGAATCATGAGTGGATCCTGCTGTCTGGAAATCGTTGGCCGGAGCAGAGGCTGCAGGTTGCGCGTTATTGTCTGTCTCATCAGGGGGGGTGGAGGTGGTGGTGGCGGTGGTGGCGGCGGCGGTTGCTGCTGCTGTTGCTGCTGAATCTGCTTACGGAGCCTTTTTGTGTAGCCAGTTTCATTTTTGAAGTTGTTCACAGCCTAGAGGCAGAAAACCATTCGCAAAAAGGTAGAATGAAACTTCAGGAGACATATGAACAAAAGCCTCCCTGGACTAAAATTACCGGTGTATTCCTGTAAAACCTGAGAAAACCCCATCAACACACGGATATACAGACACACCACATGAGCACTTGTTTTAAGGACTGGCATCTCAGAGTACCTGTATTTAAAGTCCTTGGGTGTTAACACCGAATTTGAAGTGAGGCAATCATGTCAAACAACAGCGTGACCTGAATTTATCAGACTGTCTCTGAAGAGTTGTAAGCTTCTAAACCAGCAGATAACGTGTTTCAGAAGTAAATTTAGCCTTATTCAACTTAGCTTTGCTTGAGGAGAGGTAAATGAGTATTTTCTTCCCTGGCAGCTTTTTACAAATAGACTTTTTCTTACCAACAGTTTACTTAAAAGTGATCATCTTACCTGGCGGAGGAACTTGTTGGCAATTAAAGCATCTGGAGACACATCTGTCTGGTGACACGTTGGGCACGTATGTTCCTCGGATTCCAGTAACGCTGTTCTAATACCTGTGAATAATTAGAATAATTGAAGTAGTTTTTAGCCAAACTAAAGAAATTTTGGGGGTTCTAATCAAGTACGAAAACATGTATATGATTAATGAGTGAACATGGTCTTCAACTGAGAGCATGAAGCTGTAAACGTTTAGTAAAGAATTTCCAGCATGCAGCCAACAATGACAGCTTTGGTGTTTTACTATTTTGCAACACCTGACAACGTAGAGTAGGCTGTGCCTTGATGTTTCGATTCGTCTTTCTTCTACTACCTCGTACATGGAGAGGTCACCAACCTCAAGGTTAACAATTAAAACACTCCCCAAAACACCATTAGCACGTTTGAGTTCTGCAGGTTTTAACCAACCCTCCTGTGAGGAGCACGTGGATTAAATGCTTGACTATCCGCTTGCTGCAGAGCACAGTAAGTCTCCAGAGCTGGACGTGTGATTTTGTATGAGAAAAAGGGCTGTGGACAAACTAAATGCATTTACTATCTAATGCAGCAAACACCTGCACAGTTATGGACTCCTCTCATACTCATCCTTCCGCGTGTAAAGAGGATTTAACTAGATGTGTAAAAAGGGAAAAAAGCTTTCTGCCTTTCTTCCCCCTCCTTTATGAAGGAAGAGCCCTTTCCTGTTCAGGGTGCACTTCAGTATTAAATAGCATTATTTGGGATAATAATAACGCAGTATTACTAAGTATTAAATAGAACTGGTAACAACAAAGCAATTGCGTTATCTATTTCTGCTTTCAGAAAATAAACATGGGAGCAACACTTACATTCGTCACAGTAACTGTTTCCACAGCAGGGAATAACAACTGCATCCGTCATTATATCTTTACAAATGAGACATAACAACTCATCTGGAATAGGATCATCTTCTTCTGAGGAGGAGGACGGCTCCTCTGGTAAGAAGGGAGGCTTCTCCTTCTTCCCGATAGCGTACGCTTCCCTGGAGGGAGGGTGGGGAAAGCACAAAGTTAAAGATGAGCAAAGTCAAAGTTTTCCAAGCTCTGGATTTCATCAAAAGAAGATGACAGATGGAACTCTTCTCGCTCCGCATCAGCCTTCAAAAACACAGGCATTTAGTTTAAACTACTCTTCTAGAGCCGCATCACTACAAGATGGAGGGGGGAACAATTTTCCTTCTGCAGAACTCGCCCGTTCAGGGAAAGCTTCAGTCTGGTTCACACTCGAGATCTGATCGAAGCCAGGGGAGAGGGAATCTCAGTCCAACAGCTATTTGTTAAACTTTTCAAGAAGCCTTTGAAACAAACCAGAAGCAAAAGGAGCTTTCAAAGCGAACGACTCCAACTCTAAACACTACTGAAACGCTCTGCAGAAATACAGATTCTTAAAGTTGAACCAGCTTCCAGGGGTGTAACAAGACCACTCCACTTTAATACTAGAAAGCATCAGAGATTTTAAGGTTAAGACACGACGACAGCGATCCCTCTCCTGTAGTCAGCTGCTGGCCAGCTGGGCTGCACTGCCACTCAGGCATTTACACGTGATTTCTCTCCTGCCCTTTTTTGGCCCGTCTGGTATTAATCCGTACTTACGCATCAATAGTTGGTATTGCATATTTTCCAGTGTTTGTCAACATAGCACCCTTTGTATTGGGATCTTTCACCTCCATCATGAAACTCCTCGGAATTCCTGTGCTCTTTTTAATTCTGGGAACAGACTCAAAGTTTTTGTCCTGTTAAGAAACGCAGACAAATCTCATCTTAAGACCCATTAAAATGACACTTTGATGATTATTTTAAGCAGCAAAAGCCTTTAATCCTCTCCGTTTACCCAGCATAAGTGTTCCTCAGCTAAAATGGTTATTTCCTGAAATGACTACAGCCAGGATGAGCCAAAGGCTCAAGCAGCATTTTGAACTCATTCAATGTTCTTTGGCTTAATGACGCGTTCCTCGAGGGTGGAATATCCCTCAGCTCAGCCTCTGCCCAGAGAAGAGACACAACCTGCTCCTCCTCCAAAGGCAGTTCAGAGGGAAACCTCAATTCCGGGCTCTGAATCACTCTCTGGGGCACTTACACTCACCATCTGTAGACGAAAGGTGAGTCCAGACCTCACGCATACACATTTGGTGACTCACGTTAAATAGCATTAATGCTCAGCTAGAGACCTGTGCAATTGAAATATCCTAATATTCAATGGATAGCATCAACAGAAACACC
>JAVSBS010001175.1:0-17889 GCA_033124195.1 Coracias cyanogaster | reverse complement strand
GCATCAACAGAAACACCATCTTCTTACACAAAATACTAGAAATGGTGAACCGTCATAGAGTTACAACAGAGAAAAATTCCCAGTAATATTGAAATACATCAAAATATACATGAAAGTTCGCAGAGGAAGATCTACGGACATATTTAACGCTCATGACCTAGAAAAAAGAAAACGCTACATTTATAATTCTAGGTTTCCCTTGAATTGGAAGGGCTTTGCAACACCGCCATATAACCTCTGGATTCCACCCCAAGAGAAACACCTCTTAATGTGAATATTCCTGTATTTCTAAGTAACTGCCAAGGTGAAAAAAACCCACAAACCCACCTACGCAACTCCCAAAGTCGCCCACAATCTTACCCCGTTTGTTGGGCAGTTCTTTATATAGTGGCCAGGTTTTCCACAACGAAAGCAAGTATACGACGGTGGAGGTGGACCCAAGGGTTTCTTCATGTAACTACAAGGTTTTGGGGAAAAAAAAAAAAGAAAAAGGTATGCATGTGTGTCTCTTGTTTAACATCCTGACAATTTCTTTTTCATCATCTTCAAAGGACAGGTTTGACATAATCAACACTTACTTGACTGGATCATATTCATGGCCAGACTGCGTCATCATAGCTTTTATTTTATCTTCTTCGGAAGCATTGGCTTCAGCCAGATTGGCAGTCTGTTTAACAGGTAATTGTTTGACACACACATTAGAAACACATTTAAGCCCACACAGCCAAAGACAACACCACTCATCCAATCCTGTAAAGAGCAGCACAATGCTAGCTGAGGTTGCATGAAAACAGCTGCTTATATAAAATCTATTTGTCCTGAAGATGTTCTGGGGAGTCCTTACGCCATTACATGATGTTTACGTGCCTGTTCACCTACTTGAAAAGAGCATTGTTGGGCACTCAAAACCTTAGGCTCTGTTTGTACCTTACAGCAAGACTTGTGTAACCAATCCAATTTTCTTCCAAGTGGACTGAAGCTACGTGTAGAAGAAAAAAAAAATATGCTATCCAGTATTTTTTAAACTGATTTTGAAGCTCCAGGCTATTTGAAGGAGAAGATATCCACCGTACATTTAATTGAGAAAGACGTAAGCAAGTATTGTTATTTACATTTTGCAGCATTAAAAGGACACGCAACTCCAGAGTCGGGGCAGTTGTTTCTACTGGCTGAAACTCAGCTTGAGGCACAGAACCATTAAAAGGAATCACTGTTTTGACAACCCCTCAGCAAGAGAAAAGATATTTTTCAGCAGAAATTTGATCATCGTGCGCTGCAGACAGCCCAAACTGCATGCTCCCCCCACTAACCTCTTCACATCCCATCGTTTCACTGCAGGATGCACAACCTGCCATTTTTTCCAGTTGACTGTGTCCTTTTAACGTACAAATTGTAATATAAACCTTATGCAGAACTAGATCTTCAGATTATTGAAGCCAGTTGAATTTTTTTTTAAGCAGTATTTGTTCAAATGTTTTTATTACACACTAGTCCAGATACAAGCAGGGTCTAAGGGAGTGACTGCAAATGATTTGGACCTTCAAGCACCTAGCATTCAGATCAACCACTCATGGTTTTGGTTTTATATGCATTCATTCACAAAAGCAACCAACTAGTTTCAACATTTTATTAAATGGTTGTTTCATATACACAGTTTTTTTCTCAACAGCAACAAAATCCAGATCGACAGCTACGAAATCATTTCCATTAACACGTACAGAAAACTTTACAGATAATTGACTAATTTGTTTGAACCCAAACGGTTTACAAAAACACATCCAAAAGCCACAAAACATTAGTAGGAATAGACCAAAATTCAAATATGGCATTTCATACATAGTAATAAGAAACCAGAAAACTGTTAACACATTGCCTCCGTGCTAAGCCAGTCTGCACTAGAGAGGTTAGAGTAAGTAACAGTTTTGAGCTGCTTTATGTTCCTGTATTTTTCTGAAATACTTAATTTTTTCTTGAAAGCTGAAATGTGTACACCACTTGGACAGTTGTTCACATTTTAGAGTAAAACTTCACACGAGTTTACAGAACCAAGGACATATTTAGGGACAGCACTAATGGAGACCAATCTCTTTTGGTGCCTACCTTCCAAACCTAATTTTTTATTTTTTTTTTTTTTCCCCCCACAAATGTACGCAATTTAATTTCTGCAGTGAGGGGGAAGAAATTACCAGTGGGAAGAGATTTCTCTTTCTCGGAAAGGAACTCCAGCCTTTATTTTCAGAAGGAAGAACCAGCTCCTCTGCACGAGGCCCTGCCTTCTCTAATCTCCAGCTCCACAGACTAGTAGCTACCTGAACTGGCTCGCACTCCGCCTTTTCACCGCGGGCAGTCACTAGTGCTTTCCCACACAAAGTTACACATTGTTGAGCAAAAAATGCAAGCAGTTCCATAGCAAAACATGGCATTACAACAGTTTCAGAAGGTCACAGCTGCCAATATGCCACAGGTACACATTGGTATATTCCTATAAACAATTAGGTACATTTACACAATTTACAGTCTGCGTTCAAACAAATTAGGTCGTGTTGTCCACTGGATATATTCTACAATTTATAAAGTTGTGCAGCGTTCAGAGAATGGAATCTGTAACTATAGTGACTAGAAATTCAGGAATAGCCATGCAATTGTCCATGTTACAGAAATGCTTCTATTTTGGCTGTTGCAAACCCCCCTGGAATGTCCATAACTTACAGCCAATTAAATTCTTCTGTAAAAATTGTGTTAGTTTCCAACGCAAAATTAACGAAACGTATGAAAAACGGTAAACAGCTTCTGAAGGGCTTCTTCTTTGTGTCTTGAAGATGAGTAATACTGCAACATTATGTTGAGGCTGATAAGGTACTCCCCTTCTATCTTCCCAAACTGGGAACTACTCTTTACAGGATAGTATCAAAATATACACACAGTTTAAAGTTAAAATAAATACTTTAAATTATTAAAAAATTAAAGTTTTGATCAAATTACAACAGTTATCCAGCTATAGAGCACAGTATAAATTTAAAAATAGGAAGCAAACACTTTTTAAAAGTATTTGACAAGAATATATATATATATACCTTAGTAAGCTGGGCCAGAGAAATAGATGCAGAAGAGTCATCAATCTGTTCACAAAAAATTAAACACATATTCAAGTTCTACAATCAAAACATAGCAATAGTTAACCTCTACTGTAGTCTGCACTATATCCTCTGAGTGCCACTGAAAGAGGCATTTCTGAACTAGTGTAATTTGTATTTATTCAAAACAAAGTCTAAACCTACAACAGCTTAAACTTGTCTAAGTGGTTAGTGAGAAGAAATTAAAATAACCAAACCCAGGTGAGACTGACTTATTGCTGCAGGATATCTCGGGGAGGGAGGGACCCTTGTCAAATGCTCACAACTGCTTAAGAGTCAAAGGGGTGAGGAAGTTGTCAGTTTTCAGCTAAAAAGGATTAGAAAATATATATGTTTAAGTTTGAGAAGGAAACATCGCTACAGGAAACTTATTTTCAGCCTAGTTTGTAAATCAGTTAAGGTCTCATCATTTATAAATGCACACGGTTATGCTTTTATAACACAGCAGCAGCCTGCCAAAATAAAGCACAGGCACATCAGTCCTGAAACATGAACCCTGCCCCTCCTGCAGGAAGTTGAAAAATGCAAAACTTGCCATACCTCACAAACCCCAAATAAAGCCACCAACCTAAAACATCAGCCTTGGAAGTAACCCACCACTGTGTCTGGAAAAAAACTTGAATTTTTAAAATAAAGGTATTTATCCTGATGGAGTAGCCTATGCAAACAGATCTCTTCGATTTTATTAGACCACGGGTCACTGTCCAAATCGGTTTGGGAGGTGTGAGAATTTAGCATTTTCCTTGCTATCAGACCAAATCCAAATTTTCACAGCAGCCTGGTACTAAATGAACAAAAGCGAGGAAGTGTAAAACATACTCTTGATGATGAAAACACGGATTCAGAGCACTATCCTGTAACTGCAAGCCCACCCCTCCCTCCCAGCCTGCAGGAGTGAAGTCCCCCTGCACTTCGGGGTTCAGGGAGAGCTCGTACTAAAGGGCAGTTTTTCCACAAGCAAGAAGGGCAGCTCTTACCTAGTTCCTTTTCCTGAATACTGAATTATACTGTGCCACAAGCAGCAGTTAAGCTGACACTAGTGAAGCATTATCAAAGACACTCAAATCACAGCTTATTATGTCTTAAGTTGCTCAGAAATGTAGAAAACAAACAGCTCTCCTCAAGTGTCACTAAACTCATCAGGAGAGGGATTAAAATCCTTCCTCAAAAAAGGCTCTCGTCCTTTATTACATAATGGAGTGGAAGAATTCAAGGGAGCAGTTTTAGAAGACTGGGGAAAAAATACCTACATGCAGCAGACGACTCTTCACTGCAGTTAATTGTTCCTTCTCCACATGTTTAGGAAAGCACACACATCATCACTGCATTACTAACTAAAAAAATTCTTGATAATGTGCTTTTGGAGAGGAACACCCAGATCTGGAAGAAGAGACCTTCTTCCCACTGCAAATCTTAGAAGAAGATTTAACTTCCCTTTTTTTCAGTGCCTTTTGTACCTAGTTCTGTTAAAAATGAAGTCTGAAATATTTTGCAGCTTCAAGCTCCATACGCCACTTTTCTACGTGTGGAGAAACAGGTCTCTGTTCTCTCGTGGCAGGCACAACCACGAGCACTCTGTGGTTTTCCAGAGGCAAGCAAGAGATTAAGAAAGCTCTCTGTTGAGTCTAGCATTAAACAGCCTAGTAGGGACCGTAACTGAAACATAACAGTTAATAAAGTATTAATGAGCTCTTGCATTTTTTTTAGGAAGCAGTTATTCTATGGCCTGCAGGCAGGAGTCTGATTTCTTAGAGGAGGTGATAGCACTCCTTTCTCCTAAACTGCTTTCAAAAGAGGCAAATAGATCATTAATGTACTATTTAGTGCGTTTGCCCAACAGCCATCTTCCAGTGATCCTAAATTTTGTTGTTCTTTTTTTTTTTTCCCCCTTTAGACTTCTACTGAAGTATCTCCTACCAGTCCCTCCAACCAGTCAAGCAGAAACATCATCTCCATGAAACCTGTACACAACCCTAAGAGAATACTGCAAGGAACTGTTAAAAAAAAAAAACCACACCAAAAAACCCCCCAAACCCAGAATCGACAGTCAACGTATTAACTCCCATTTCACACAGGAGACTGAACAAAAACTAGCATAAAGAAAGGGGACAGAGAACAGGAGGAGAAGGCCGATCTCACTGCCAGAGTGCTCCCTTTGAATTACAGCGCTTCCCGAACACCCCACAGCTCGGCTAAACCACAGCCAGGAAGGACCACGGCTGGGCTTGATGGGGCTGAAAGAATGGGCACGACTCCCTGCACTTCTGCAGCCGCCAAGGACAAAGGTCACCTAGAGAGCCTTGCCTCCACTAAACCGAGAAGGCTTCACCTCCTTGATCTGGCTGTAGTAACAGCAGGGCAAGCGGCACGAATCTGCAAGCGTAGGATGACAGCTACTGGGAGAGCGAGACAACGGAGAAATAGTCAAAGCACAAGCTCTGGGCATCCTTCTGAAAAAAGAAAATCTGAGCTGATGTTAATTTTTGCTGCTTCAGGGCTGAGCAGTAATTGGCAAGCTCGCCGGTGATTCCTGCCGCACTAACACTCGGGCTCTGCTCCGAAATACACACAGAAGTCTCTGTATTTAAAAAACCCAAACCAAACAAAACCCCCAGGCTTTAGGCCAAGACCTGAGATAGCTTTAGGAATAAAGCCAATTGTCTCGCACCCTAGAAGCGCCTGAGGATGCAGTGTTTTTACAGAGGCCTTGGAAAAAGAGGTGCAAAGCTTCCACCCTCAACCCAATCAGGTACAGCCAGAGCACACAAGAGGGAATGCTTTTGCTTTGCCTTTCATTTACTTTAATTAGTTCTAGCTAACACTAGGTCTTCCCTCCCACTCCAGAATTTTTCCTTTTTTTTTTTTCTTAATTTTTTTGAGACATCTATGTCAGCTTATGGTAATATGCTACTTAGAAACGTAATACAGACATGCCAGGGAACACAAGAGGCTAAAAGAATGTTAACTTTATTTATGAACATGTGGTTTGTGTTTATACACATGCTAGTAAACAAAAAGAAAAATAACTTGTCTTTTAAAGAAATAAAATCCCATCTGAATTAGATCAAATACTGTAATCGTGGTTCACAAATGCATTACATTAACTGCTAGGGTCACTGGGCCAGGTAAACTAACTCAAACTCACAATGAGAGGCAGCCATGTTCAGAAAAGGAATTCAAATCAATCAGCAACAGAATTACGGATGCAGATTTAGACTTAGTATTTTTAGACCTACACGCAGAAAGGTTTCAATTGTACGCTGATTGTGTACCATTCCATGAGAATCGGAGGCTGTATTCTTCACAGAACACAGACCCAGAGTTCATGAATTTCTAGATTAAATTATCCTAACAGCTTATCAAGTGATCAGATCCAATGATCCAGGGTTAGTGTAATGCCTCACACCATTCTCATGAAGAAAAAGCAGTTATACTTAAAGATTAAAAAAAAAAAAAAATCACCACATTGTAATTTTTATACTCTAAGGACTATTTTGAAATGCGGTTACACACAGCATTCGACCCAAGTGGCAAGTCAAGCTCTAGACCATGACCAGTCAAGTACTTCCATGTGTTACTTGTATTTCAGCAGCAGAACAACAGCGTTTTCAAACCTGAGGAAAAATGCTGCCCATTTCCAGATGCAAATTCAAAGTGGTGGTATACTAAAGAAAGGCTTAAGCTTTGGGAAAGCAGAATCCACCCCTGGAGTCACCCAGATCCAAAAATGTACTGCAGGCAGAAGAAAAGTGACAGGAATTTTACCCACAAAGGCACCGGGCTCTAACCCCGTGCCAAAATTTGTATATTTTTGTTTGCAGACAAACTATTAAGCTAAACTGGAAAGATCAAACGCAGAACTTTAGAATACCACTTTGTGGAGCAACGGTATTGAAATTCACGGCAATCTCTTAAAGACATTGATGTACTCAGAGGGGCCCAAACAATATCACTTCAGTTACACAGCTTTAGGAATGAACACCCAAGTATTGAAGGACATGAAAAGGAATCGTTGAGCTGCACAGAACTGTCCTCAAAACGTAAGGGATACGTTGGGTTTGGTGTTTGTTTGAACCCCCAAGTCAAGAGTAAGGAACAGCACCAGGTTTAACAATAATGGTTTCTCAGTGGTTTTTGATAACATTTTCAAAAACCGTTAGGCAAAAAAAAAGTATTTAAAAACAAAAGCTAAGTGATACAATGTGAAAATGGCAAAAAATACACTCCAAACAGTTTTTATTGCAAGAAACAAAAAGCACACAACAACCTATACAAACATACATATTACTAGCTATAGACAGACAGATGTAGAACATGGCACCATGTTCGCTTGTGCAAACCTTGAACCTACATGATCTGAACCGACCATACAGTATCTGTACAACACAGAGTCATACAGGAAATATTCTAGCATATCCAGTATGAAATACAATGCATCGCTAGGCACAAATACCCGTATCACATTAGAACTGTGCAATGCTGGCATTACTCCAGTTTTTTTACTATGCTGAATCAAATACATTATATTTACAACATACACTATGTTTTACTGGAAAATATATTAAGTTAATGCTTGGAAAATTAATAAAAGGCTACATGGTTTAGAAATAAGTGCAGTGTGTAGAAAAAAGTGTGAGATTGTGTTTTTACATACTGCTTTTGATGTTCCACTCACTGGCTCAGTTCGGCTTCTAGAAGAAGAAATAAAGGTGATCAGAACTTAAAATAAAGCACTTGTACCCAAAATAAAGCACTTGTACCCAACAAAGCAGTGAACACAAGATTATAAAACCGGAACATCAAAACATTATGTTCCGATAGTCTACGGAATGTGGAAGTTTGTATAAAGTGTTCTCTCTCGGTACATTCAGTGCAACTAGAACAATCCCCAAAAATCCCATTTCTGCTTTGTCACAAATTACGTCTAGACTTACAGCCACAGAACACAACAGTGCAAGAGGAAGTCCTCAGGTGGCTCGTCTCTGCTATGTAAGCACCAAAAAGATCAAGTCTGTGCTACAGTTTTGTGTTCTTAAATAATCAGCCATCGAAACAGAGGTAGCTTTAGCCAATCCATACATCCCTAGTACGACCAACACTTTAATTTCTGAGGAAGAACAGTGATAGGCAAGACACTTTGAAGTGCAAGTTTACTTAAGTGAAAAAATTTTAAAAAACCAAAACAAAACATCACCAGTCATCTGACAAAGGAGTAACGTCCAAACGTCAGCAGCATACTCTTTAGAACAGGGTCTCTTTGTGGAAGCCCAAGCACTGTGTTCAGATATCTACTGCATTTAGCCACAGAAGTGCCAAAACACTACATGTGTTACAAATGCTATATTGACTAAAAATAGTAGTAGAAATGTCACCTGAAAGAAGTTTCTAGGATTTTGTGCGATTTAGGAGTCCTGTGACAAAAAAAAAGGTCTTAATTGCCAGAATTTGCTTTAAGATAATCTTGAAATTGCTACAATATTTTAGGAAATATTTATTACATTTGAAAGCTTGCTGAGATTCCACATACTCATCGATCTGTATCCGCATGCTACTCATCCTGACTCAGACATGCAACAGCTGGTGCAGTTACAAACAGTTCATACATCATCCAAAGCATCCCATGAGCAGAGGCCACTCAAAGGCTGCTGGGGAACTTCTGTACCAAGAGAAAGGCTCATGCTTCCTGCCACTGCTGGAACCCCCCCAGACTCCCCATGGGGGACAAGGAAGTACGAGGAAATATTTTGGATTACCACACAATGGTTTCTTCATCCATTTACCGTGGAAGAACACACTACAAGGGGAGTAACGTGTTTTTGAGGCGAGTAACATGTTTTTGAAGGCCTTTCCTCCAGTACAGCACACACTCCTCATTCCCAAACACTAGCCACTCCACCAGTTGTTCCTGCAGCGTCTGCAGCTTTCGCTCCTCAGCCTGGTTGATGCCCAACGCTAGAACAGCAGTGCCGTTAGTTCCTTGGCCCCACAGAAGGCGTTAATTGATCGCTGATGCCAGCACCATCTATCCTCTCGGTTTAGAGCAGCATTACAACGCCAGAGAGGTCAGCTGGCCACAAAGAGGAGATGCACTGACAAGACAGCACTAAGTACGCATTTTTAAACTAACCCCAACACAGGGCCACATTGATAAGCACAAGGCTGTGGCCTCCAGAACTATCAGGTAGTGCCTGTAAGCACTGCAACGACTACTGCAGGAATATGCCCAAGGTTTACATGCAGAGCCACATACATTCAGGGGGTTTTGCTTGCAAATGCTTCACGGGTACCAGGATGCTGCTGGACTGTTTGTTCAAAAGACACTAACTTGTCACTGCTTATTGAGAACCAACATGCGAAAGACATGGCTAAGCCACACGCTAATCAGATCTGCTGGTTATGGTGGAGAAACATCTCCTTAAAAAGGCTGGAAAACACAACCCTTCAAACAATGCTGATGTAGCAGATACAGAACTGCTCTGTACGAATACATGAACGACAGCAGTAACCCTGCAGGCAGGACTGCGCTTGAGTATCGGTAATTTTAACCAATACACTCAATTCTTCATCCTCTGTAAATCTCAGGAATACAGAATTAAATCCTGGGGCACACCTTAGGGCAGAACCAGACTTCGAAGGATAACATTTGGTAATGTGCTGAATTGCTTCCGCAGTTTCAAGTCTGGAAAGGATTAACTATTCCATCATACTCGCACAAAAGAAAATACAATTTAGGATCTTGTTCTTTTCTCTTGCCCAAAACAGACCTTGTCTTTACAAAACTAACAGGAATCAGTTACAAATGAAACTTCTTGTACTCATGGTTCCCCAGCTAACAACCCTTGGTCTCTCCCCTGCAGCTAGTACGCAGACCCCCAGGTCTGGGGTGTAAGAATTCCTGCCACATCCCACCCACACCCCAGTGCCAGAAACAGTCACACACTGGGAATCAGACTCTCCTGAGATGGGAACAAATTTTAAGTTTACACTACAATGTGTATCTGTCTTCACTACAAAAGCAAACACAGAATAAGGAACGTGTGTATGTAGAAGAAACAGGATCTACAACTGGGGTCTCAGAAAAATCAACCCCAAGAACACACTCCGTGGAGTCATCTCCCAAGTTACCATTGTTGCAGTTTGAACCCCATGTTCTAGCAGGCCTAAAAATGCAAGTCTGCTTTGGGACAGGTGGATCAAAATCTACCCCGTTACAGCAAAAACCAACAGCAGCTTTGACAAGAAAGATACACCCTGAATGCCTCTGGGAACTGTTACCAATAGAAGAGTGAACACACGGAAACCCCTGACAACGCAGTGCTTCACGGGGACTTACATAACATAGGTTTTGCTGGTAGCTTTAACTCCTCCAATAGGGATTCTTCTCACAATTACCGATGAGTTCTTCGGAATCAGGGCATTATCATCTGTGTATTCTGAAAACAACACAAATACAGAAAATACATTAGCCAGTTCATAAAAATGTGTTTTACTAAGTAATTACACAGCACTCCTGAGGACAGATGTAAAAGTAAAGTTTTATACGTAACATTGTGCTGATCGCCTCGACACACAACAGTGCATTTCAAGAAATCTTCAGGTTTGAAAATCAAACACAAGCATTTTTTTTTTTTTTTTTAAACAGTTTGAATGCCAACAGCAAAGCAGTGTCACAGGTCACTAAAGGGAAGTCTGCTAATACATGAGGTTCTCTCCCAATCTGGCTTAAGTTGCCCTTGCTTCTGTTAAACTACAAATCCAAGAGATCTTTGTAGCAAAACAAGCCACAAAGTTTCACCTGCACAAACCAGACTCTGAAGCTTGACTAGCTTGCCCTGCAACACCACAGACACTGAGCAGGAGCCTGAAACGCTGCACTGTTATTTTCTGCGCTGCTACCTGGAGATGATTCTGCTCTGCTGCCAGTGCTCAAGGCAAGCAGCACCCTGAGAAGACCTGGCCCTCCCTGTCCACCTCTCGGAGCTCCACCCCTCAGCACCCACCCTGCTCAGTGCTTTTTACACTGAGAGAAGTGACACTCAGTGCTAGAATTTGCACCCCAGAAATTTGGGCTTTTTTCTGAGCTTGCTTTCCCAAGCAGGGCAGAACTGACTTAAACTAAAGTTGTATCTCTCCCCTAAAGCCAATCATCTCGTTTGAGTTAACCAAAGAGACGTGAATTCTTTCGATGCACTTTCTGCAGAGCAGAGAGACTCAAAGTTACTTAAGCAGCCAGCCTCAAAAAGCCTTTTGAAAACAGCAAGTGCCTGAAGCTAGCCGTGCTCTGCCCTGCCTTACAGCGTGTTAGTCTGCGGAGGAGGAGGAGGAGGAGGAGGAAAGCCTTCTGACCTTTTACATAAGGCAGAGACAAAATAACTACTCAAGACACTGGGACTGAGTAAGCTCAAAATGCAATGGTTTTTATACTGTACTTACACAAGCTGCATAGGACTAAATATTTTACAGCACTCTCAGCAGCCACTCCCTGTAACCGGGCTATGGTTTTAAATATTAAAAGGCCTTAACCTTGCAGACCAAATCAGAACGATGATCTGAAACCCAAAGATGCTGCATATCTAGTCCAGCTCTGTCAGGGCGGTTGTGCCCAGTCATAACACACCAAATACAACCACTCCACAATTTATGCTCCATTTCTCAGTAAATTCTTCCTACAGGCAGGAATCTCCCTTAGACCAACACCCACCTACCAGAAGACATCATTTCAACAATGAAATGGAAATTTTACTTCTATTTCCAAATGACAGAATGCTTCTTCAGAGAACTGAGAAATCATTCAGCTGAAACCCATTCCTGCTCTTCCCCCCAAGGAACCAAGCAGCAAGCTTCCTCTGGACTTCAGAGTACTTCCAAACTCTAGGAGAAAGGACTACTAATGATGAAAACAGCAGCTTTTACAGCAGTAATATCCTGAAACCAAGCCCTAGAGCTCTTCTCAAAAGGCAAATCTAACCCTTGCACAGGCACCTGTCCAGGTCTGCACTGAGGCTTTCTGATGGAGGAGGAGCTCAAGCAGCACCAAGGCTGAACAGAGTCACACAGAGTATTCTTTCTAGTCCAGATGGCAAACCACTGAATTGCGATTTCACAGGATAAGCCACGAAAGGGCAGGAGACTGCTGCACCTGAGCCGAACCGCGGACTTGGGCGGTTCTGCAGAAGATCACAAGTGGCAGCACCTCTCCTACAAGAGGCCGTGCAGATGAGCACAGGAAGGGTGCACTCTCACAAACCAAGCAAGCCCGCAGGGATCAATCGGAACATGCACCAGGTGCATGATGCAAAAAGAGGAGTAAGTCCTCTTTTAGTATTCTGTGACAATTCATTGAGCATTAGAAGGGAAGCACTGATATCCACCTTCTGAACAGACCACCCTTGCATGCATATATATATATATACTGATATATGCTTGTTTTCAATCCATTTGTTAAGTGCCCTGTGAAGAGAGCTCCAGACATCTAATGAGAGACTGATATAAAAACTAACTCACCCTAAAAATTCATCAGTACGCATTTGAATGGATCAACTGAAGAGGGACAATAGCTTGCTGAAGTAAAGGCTTTCTTTGTACAGGACACTTACACAGCACACACTTGTATTTGGTACCTCAAGTATCCCACTCGGCCACCGTGTCAGAGAATCTGTGGAAGAGTTTCCACTACAGCAGAGTACGGTGCTGAGTTCTGTGAAGTGACCTGGCACTAGCTGGATTTAATACACTTATTTTTCCTTTGCCTCAATTAATTGAATTCATTTTGGCGATGAAATTATTAAAGGTGAAGCCAAACAGTGTCGATGAAAAAGTTAACTTTTTTTTTCAAAATCAAAAGGACTAAAGCTGGAGCACTAAAGTCCCTGGATATTTCTGTTTGCTCAATGTGACTCTAACAGATGCCACCTTAGTCTAACAGCTCTTGGACTAACCCGACTCCCAGCACGAACCTGTTCCCTACAGGCAGCAACATCCCTGAGCAGCGACTTGGCAACAACCAGGACCTTCGAAGCCGTGTCACTGCCTTAGCACATCTGCACTTCACATCTGCAAAGCGAGCGCTGACGTCATGCTCAAGCAGGCTACTGCTCACACTTGTCCAAGCAGGGCTCCAACAGCAGAGTCCAACAAAGCCAGAGGTAAAAACGTTGTTGATTCTCACTCCCTAATAGCACAAAACTGGTTTTACTGCCAGTGATGGCCAGTAAATGGCCACTGAGCTTTTGTCAATCTGACCTGAGATCAAAACCAAGCATTCAATTAACTCAGGAAGCTTGCAAAAGCAAAGGAAGATCTGAACATAATATTTAAGTCAAGAGTGGAAGACACGTTAACAGTCTAAAACGTGCTATTCTACAAGAAAACAGTATGCTTGAAAGAGTCACGGGAACAAAGTATTTCAAGGTGCAAGAGGAGGCAGAGCAGTTCAACAACAGCTACTTCCACTGCTGCCTCGGACTCAGGAATTTTAAACCAAGAATTGTGTTAGTGCCCACAACCTTCTTCCTGCAAAAAAAGTATGAACAGCTCACGTTATGCTTTGAAGTTCATACTGCTTCACATTTAACACACAATCTAAAAATAGCACTTTTAAATTCATCTCAAATTCTGAAAATCTGCTTGTTTTAATAATTTGTGTACGTATGCTATAAATGAGTATTTTATTGCCTGCTTTAATCCACCATTTTGAGTCTGACAGCACTGCAAAGGCATCGCTCTGAGCACTAGCTAGAGAACTATTTTCACTCAGATAAAAGTACAGAAGCTGATCAGAAGGCAAGTCCATATGGAAACATAAAAATAAAAGCCTTTGAGGCTATTATGCTACTGGGGGGAGGATCTGCAGAGTAAGAGAGGAGAATGACTGCTACCATGTCAGACTGACTCTACCAGAAAACAGAGTAACTCCATAGTGCTTAAAAATACGCTTTTCCACAATGTGATTTTTTAGCTCTGGTGTAATCAACACCACTCACACACTTTGTGACAGACAAACCAGCGACGTAGCTGGCACTGGAAGCGCTGCCTCAAAGCGTCCTGATGAACAGACCTGGATTTCCAGCTTCCACCAGAACAGGTACCAGTGATCCCTCCAACTGGTGCAGCATCTTTTCCTGTCTGAGCTGGTTCAGTAGGCCACACACTTCGTGGAGCCTTTCGTCTGCATTAGTATCACAGAGCTCTGTGCGCCAGAAGAGCACCTCTACTGCTCTGCAAGGATCAGTCCCCACAATCTAACGTACTTTCAATGTTAATCTGATTATACAGACCGCCCGATGCTTTAACGTCTCACTGGCAGCGCCTGCTGCTTCAGCGTGCCTGGAGAAGTAAAAGCAACGCTGGAGACACCATGGCCATGAACCAAAGGGAGCACGCCCTCAGCACCTGGCCAAGGGCACATGCTGAGAGCGACTGACTCCAGACAGGCCGTGCAGGAGCTCCACTGCAACATCATGTGGTTTGCACGGGTACGTGGCGTACCCCCAGCTCAACCCAGGAGATGGGGAGCTCCACGTCCCTTCTGAAAGCTCCACACAATTCAGCTCAAATTAAAAGGAGGCAACTTTAAAAGCGTCACTCTTGGTATAGGCTTTTAAAGAGAATTCTGCCTCTATAGAACATGCCTCTAGTAAGCCTGAAAGAGGACACAAACTCTCATTTTAAATCCGCTCCCGAACATCCATTTTGCCTTCCCAGCATCTTAAAGGGCCCATCCTGTCATTTTTTCCCCCCATTGATATTTATAATTCTGTTTACTTTTGGCTTATATTAGCACCGCTCTTACTAGATTTCCATTACAAAAAACTAACAGTTCCTTAACTGTGAAATCTTAGAATACTCGGAAAAATCTGCACAAGTGCCACCTCCACTGCAAGTTCACTTTGCTCTTTTCAAGATCATTTTAACTTTTACTCAGGACTCCTGCACAAAGTTACAAAACCCAATACTTTACTGTCCACATGTAGGAATTCCAAACATCCCACTTAGGCAGAATATCCTGGTCTAGTATTTTCCTGTATCTTCTGAAGGTGAGTTTAAGCATCTACATCTGACTAATAAAAACCAAAATTCATGGTTATGCATATAAACCAAAATTTTCCATACAGATATACTGCACTGAAATGTACTCTCTAGCTTTGCTCTGAAAGCCGCTGGGGGCTTTTTGCATTTTTACATGGAAAACACCCTTATGAAAACTTTGGTAAGCACCTGTGTCACTAGCATCTAATTTTAAACTTTATACTCATTTTATAAAGGTCAAAGAGCAACACACCCTACCCAGAGGGGGATCCTGTCCCTGTTAAACAAGAGCAATGCTCTAAATTATGAAAAACATTCCTTCTTTAACTTCACCTTTAGGCAACACCACATTTAACAGAACCTAGCGAAGCAGATCCTTTTCCTTCCCTGATTCTGACTGTGTACAGAAAAAAAAGCAACACACTTGGCAGAAGCGGTGTTACGTATATTAGAGGAACATTTTATGGGGTAATATATTTACAAGCATAAATTTTTCTTCTAAAACTTTGCTTTCTGTTCCACACCTGCAACAACAGAATCCACGTGTTTGCCCTATTTCAAAACATTTCCTCTTCCGGTGACATTAATTGGGCTCCATCACAGTTTATTGCCACTGAAGGTTCTGGTTTTGAGGGTGTTTTACACAGCCCCAACTCTTACAGGGATGATGTCACCAGTGGGCCACTCAGCCTGCCAGTGTTTGTGAAGCTGAAAGTACAGTAGCAACTGAAGACAAAAATCAAAGACCCTCCTGCAGCAAAGCCCTTAAAACAAATTAAATGCTTGTCAAAAGTTTTGAGAGTTTTATTCAATGATACTAGAAAATTCACAACTTGTGAAATTATCGCTACCTACGTTTCTCACGCAACCCAACGGCATTCCTATGACCCTTGCCACTGCGCTGGGAAGTTTCTTCACAGACATTCTCCTGAAAATAGTTTAAATATCTGTAGATAAACCTTGAGCTTTAGGTCCAACCACTTCAAAGGCTAGAGCTGAAGTTAGAGCTACCGCAGGATACATATTCTGTTTAAGTTTTAATACATGAAACAGGAAGAGGCCCACTAGTAAACATTTAGAAAACAAAACTGTTGTAAGAGTGCCACAAAACCACGGGGGAAAAAAAAAGTTAAAGGAATGAAAATATTTTACAATTACTTTTATTTCTGAAAAGTCACACTCCGAAGTCTTTAATCACATTCAAACGTACCGAAATGGCAATTACCAAAACTGAGATAGTATACTAAGTAAAACAAACCCATTATCATCTCTGAGAATCAAGCACCGTCTAACAGATTTTAAAGAATTTATTACTTTTACGGCAGAATATCTATGGTGAGCACACATTAAGGAAACATCCGTATTGCCTTGATATGGTTAAAACATAGTACCAGGAAAAAAAAAAAGATGCTAGAAATGAATGATAAAATGAGGCTCAATAGCATCTGAATGACAATGTCCGTTATCTAGTTACGTTAACAAGAAATTCCAAAGTGTAATTTAGATCCAGAGAGCATTCACGTGCGAGATGGCTCTAAAGGGTCTGCAGGTTAAACGCTCCTCAGGGAAAACGTTGCCAGGGGCCGTTTCTGCAACGGGCACAAAACCAGTTTTCCAATAACGTGCGGTAAAAGAAGTTGAAGACAAAGTCACCAACCGCCCTTTCTTCACATTAGCCTTCTTTTCTATTTCTATCAGGTTCAGCTTTCTCTGCTAGATTTCACAGAAACCTGGGAACTTTGCTGTTGTAAGATATTCCCCCACATTCCCCTATCATTTCACGTACGAGAATTCCAGGAGCCCAAAACTTTTGTTTTGGCACCGTATATCGCACACCAACCACGTACTCCTCTCCACCCAGCCCCGCGTCTCGGCACAGACCTGCCGGTGCTTGTCACAACAGCAGCGGCTACAACAGACCAGCTCCGCGAGGCCCCCGCCACCAGGCCCCGCCACCGACCGCGGCCGAATCGCACTACCGCCTCCCGCCCCGCCTCCTCTCGCCCTCCCGGAGCCCCGCACGCCGCGGGCAGGGCCCCGGGCTGACTCACGCTACTCGGGGACGCGGCACAAAGAGCAGGCCGCGGCGGGGCGGCCTGTGCCGCCGGGCGGGCCCCGCGCCCACCGCCCCCACGCACCTTCTTTGGTCTGGGCGTTGGTGATCTGCAGGTCGCAGTCGGCCGCCTTCAGCTTCTCGCGGCCCATGATCTGGCGCTTGAGGTCGCACAGGGAGATGTGGAGGCCGTCGAAGGTGACCGTGTCATAGTTGAGCTTGGAGGAGAACTTGTAGTGCACGCACGACATGGTCGGGGCCAGGCGGTGCCTGCTCCGCGGCAAACGGCGTCGCGGCCTCCGCGCCGCTCAGGGCCCGCCGAAGAGGCCGGGGGCGCGCAGCGCGGGCTGAGCTCGGGGCGGGCCGGCGGCGCTCAGAGGCCGCGGCGCTCCGCCATGGCCAGGCCCCCGCGGCCTCGGACAGACTCGGCTGGCGGAGGCCTCAAGGCTCCATCGCGGCGGCGCTACCAGGCCCCGGCCCCCCACCTCAGGGCGGGCGGTACCTTCGCGGCAGCGCCGCCGCCAGATCGTGTCGGTGCGGAGGATGCGGCGGAAGGTGGTGCAAACGCGGGCCAGGCTGGGTAGGTCGGTACCGGGCAGAGAACCGAAGATCTGCACCAGGAGCTCGGGGGGCAGCTCCAGGAGGGACAGCGGGGCTCGCCCTGCCGGGCCGGCC